>JAZGTK010000721.1:0-54970 GCA_036877625.1 Ambastaia sidthimunki
TAGAGCAGTACATTGTTGAGTTCATGATACCATCAATGAAATGCAGCTCCCCAACACCAGCAGCACTCATGCAGCCCCACATAAGGACACTGCCACCACCATTACTTTTTTAAAAAATTGTGATTCTAATCATAACATTCTCATGCCATAGAATGGTTTTGCATTTTAAGTTGTGATAAAAAACTATTCATGGAGTCATTATCATTTACATTATTTTAATTCTTTAATTTTAAGTTGCCATATTTGCCTTTTATGGGAATTTATGTTTTTGACTTTTAAAAAAAAATTGAGATTCTAATCATAACATTCTCATGCCAAAGAATGGTTTTGCATTTTAAGTTGTGATAAAACACTATTCATGGAGTCATTATCATTTACATTATTTCAATTCTTTAATTTTAAGTTGCCATATTTGCCTTTTATGCCATTTTTTACAAAACCATTTCAAATATGAAAGTTAAAAATTAAAATGTGTTTGTTTTTTGTTTACATATTAATACAGTTTATATTGTTAAAGCTCTATTGCAGCCCGATATTTAATGAACAGAGTAGGAATTAACTTAATCAGCTTTGTTAACATTTAATCAGTTACTATTAAGTCAAGAGGTAAACTGGAATAAATTAATTCAGGTTTGCAGGATAAATGTATGAAATAAGCCATGAAGCACAATACTTGATGATTTCTCTTTTTTCTGTTTCCTTTCCTCTCCGCTTAGAGTAGATAATTAGGCCTTCATTATGGGTGCATTCTTGATTATAACATTAGCATTTGGAGGGCTGCAGACAGTGTAATTCTCTTCTCCTTTCGAGGGCCTGGTCTGCTCTGTGCAAGAAATGGTTTAAAGGCACTCACTGTTTTTGACCATGCTAAAAAACGCAGACAAGACAAAAGTATGTCATTAGCAGGACAGTAAAGGTTAACATACTACGTTTTTAACAGTCAAGGATAAACGATTACTGTGATGGTTAACTTGATGAATGTGAATACAGAAAGATCATACCTATATATATTTTACCTACAGTATTTAGCAGTATGACTGAAACATTTGTCAGATTCTTTCAAGAATGAATTATCTGCACTGTGCTACCCACATTAATGCATTAATTGTATATCAGCAAATGTTTTTATTTCTTGTATTGTTTTTTTTTTTTTTTAAAGACAGGTCTAACAGGTGCCGGGCATCCAAAATGATGCCCCTTTTCTTTTAAAATCTCACAACATATCAGATATGAGGCATTATAGTAGGCTGTCACATCTCCACTGAGGAACACATTTTCTGCCACATGATTTATAGATTACAAAAATGTCCACCGCCTGCCCCCCGTGGCACTATGGTCATTAGTGGCAAACCATTACCGTGTTTTAGGACAGGTGAGAAGGTCAGGCTGTACACACTAGGGCTGGGTGAAGTAAATTTGGCATGCCAGTATTAAAGTGACAATGTGTTAAAGTTACCTGTAAACAGAACATTATTAGGACAACCTGCTGTGCATGTGGTATTAAGTACTTTTAACTTACTGCCAAAATTTCATTAAAATGCAGCCACCATTCTGAAAATGGAAAATGTATTAAAAAATACAAACATATAGTACCAGACAAAAGTTTAGAAACACTTAAATGTTTCTCATGATCTTAAAAATGTTTTAATTCGAGGATTAGATGTTCGAGAAACTGGGTAATAAAATGTCAAAAAAATAATTCTATGCTAAGGGTGACTACATTAAAGATGCTAGAATATAACCTAGTGTATAACCTATAACCTAATATAACCTATAATCCAGTGAGGAATTAGTCCTCCATCGTGGGGCTCCACGAGCACGAATATGCCCAAAGTGGCTTGTTTCCAAAAGCCCAAAGATGCTTGCGGGCTATCTTTCACCTTCTATGGCATTGTTGTGGAGGAAAACCGCCTTGATCTAGTTTGGTGGAAAAGGCCTGTGCAGCAGATCAGACTGGGTCATCCCTGCACACTATGGCAGTTTTGCAGGCATACCAGGCTGACCTGCTTAAAGACCTGGATCAGGATGGGGGATCTGAACCGGCTGTGGTTCAGGAGCTCCGCCATGCCACCAAGCAGATGACGCGTGTCATCGGCTGTTCAATGATTGCTTTGGTAGCAAGGGAGAGGCATCTGTGGCTCAACTTATCAGGCATCAAGGATAGTGCCTTCCTGTTGGATGCCCCAATTGCTCCTTTGGCTTTGTTAAAGCCATTTTGCACCCTAGACCGGACTATATCCCCAACGCACTATTGGTGGTCACCTGTTGGTGCTTCAGTCCTTCTGTCCTCCGCTGTATGACTCGCTGGAACAGGAAAGGCTTTACTAATTGTGTCCAGTTAGACCTTTGAGGATCTATGTTATCTGACAATGAGTGTGAAATTTTCAAAATAACAAAGCTTGACAAACTAAGTTACATTACATGTTAAATATAAACAGAAGCTTTAGCTTAACAAACAGTTATATTAACCATGTTTTAAACTATTAGAGTGCTAAATATTTTTTTCTCCATTCTGTAAATCATGAAAGTACTGGTCCACTATCTAAGGTGATGCATAAATGTCTAATGGCAAGGTCTTGATCAGTAATATAATTCTAGCAGCATGTGAAGGCTGGGAAACACATTAAGTGACAATAAAATTAGCCACCACTTTAGATCCATTAGATCCAAATTAGCCACCAACAAAAATCTCTCTGCTATACTCTCAAGCATGACTGTAAGCATAAATTACACAAGATAATGGAGGTTCACAGGTTTGTGTAGGTACCTGCAGCAATGTTTTGAATATTTTAAACAGATGTCTCTCAGAAACTGTGAATCACTAATACTCTAATACTATTTTAATCTTTTTGCCCATGTATTTATTTATTTGATTTTATAATATATATATATATATATATATATATACTATGAAGCATTTGTAAATTTTAGTAAATAGTAAAATAGTAATAGTTAACTTGTCATAAATTAGTACTGTTCATTTTATTCATTAATCTGTCTGTCCGTCCATCCATCCAAACTTTCAGGCCAGGCTTTCTCAAGCCAACATAAACTTTTACCTCATCACAGCATCACTATTACTCTCTTGGAACGTTTTCCTTTGTGTCCTGTATCATTTTGCTGCACTGTTTATAGACATTATACAACATTATAGAGACATGAGGGTGGGCTTATTTGGCTTGGGCAGGCAGTGGGCTTTAGGTATTGGCCTGACAACTTGGCCTGATCACACACTAGCAACCATTTAGAGCACCATAGCAACCTCATAACATGAATAAGCCATATTGTAGTATATGTATCATATTAAATCCTGCTAGTATCATGTTAGTTCATGCTAACATCATGCTAATTAATACTAGCCTCATGCTAAGTCATGATAGCATCATGCTAATTTATATAAAAACATGGTAGCATTATGTTAATTCATGCTAGCATATGTTAAATGTTATTCTGATGCTAAGTCATGTTAACATCATGATAAGTCACGCTAGAATCATGCCAAAACATTTTAACATCTATCTATCTATTATCATCTTTCTTTCTTTCTTTTACCTCATCTAGTTGCATTTTATTTCTCTTTCTCCATTGCCACTGTCACTACCAGGCAGCTTTTTACGTTTTGTGGATGAGACGTTTTGTGGATAAGAGAGGAAAAGATGATACAAGAATGAGAGATAAAAAGAAAGAACTGTGCTGTTGCAGTGACTTTCTTTCTAATTTTGTAGAGAAAAATAAGGGAAAGGCTTTGGAGCATGTGCAGTGCTCAGGGGAACTCCCTTTGGGTGACAGTCTATGATGAGAGACAGTGCTATACTGCTCCTCACCAGGGTGTTTTCGGCTGGCTCCAATTAACCTTGCACTAATTGCCCCAAGGAACTTTGCAAACTAATTAGAGGCGAGAAATGTCTCTGATTAAAAATGCCAGAGACACAGAGAGGCACTGTGATCTTGACAGACAGGTCTGAGACCTCCTCTATTGTAAGCAGGAGCATTTAGTCTTTAACCCAGCTAGTGACAGTTAGCAGCCCTGACATCCTGATGATCCTGCTGTCTTTCTCTCTGCCAGCCATATGGATGACATCTTTATCAAATGAGTGTAAGGCTAACAGTACTCAGTAAAAGTCTTGATAGTTATTCATTATTTTTATTGTGTCACAGCCAGATGGAATCACAGTTCTGCGATGCTGCATGTGCGAAGTGTGTTCTTATATTTCCTCTAAAATGTCATATTTTTAAATCTTGCAGCATGTCTGTTCTGCCTTTTGTCTTTTTCTTTTGAAAAAAGAGGAGCCTGTGTGTCTATGAAAAAGAGTGTGTGTGTCTAGGTGATGGTAGAACATAATGCTTCTTTATTCTCTTGGCCTAAAGGTTTTAAGGTTTGCGGATGGAGTGTGTGTGGTGTTCTAATGGCACTTTTATGTCTCTATGGAACTTTCCTTCAGTTGGAACCATCTGTGAATAAAAGTGATCCAGCTTTTTTTGTTGTTGTTTTACATGATTTTAGTAAAGGTAGCAGCTGATAAAAACATGTTGTGGGAGTTGTACAGCAAATAGCCATTTCAACCTGCCTTTGACCAGATGGATTTTTGAAAGGGAAACAAGAGGAGCAGTGGAGTAGAAACCAAATAGCTCCTGCTTAATAGCTTTTAAGTATTGTGCCAGCAAGACAGAGATGTGGTGTATCAACACTCCTTTCTGCACCTTGGCATAACAATTTACTTTGATTTTCAGGCAAGGCTGTGGGATTAAGTGACTTCATGTCCCAGAAGCCCCTGGGTCAATAGGAACTGAATATGTATGTGGTAGCTGAGTGCTGTGCAAATAAATATAGGGAGTGATCCAGTGTGTGGTTATATAGGATCCTTTTAAAGGAAACTAGACGCTCGGAAGACCCAGGAAGACACACCCAGGTCTGAACACATGTGAAATCATGTCTATCTATAGGTAGGACAAGGTCATGTGATATAGTGTTGTGTGCCACTTAACCATTAAAAGGTGCCTGCAAAACACTTTATCAGGTTTATGTCTTCAGAAGGCCTGTTTGTTTGACCATGTGTCAGGCAGATTTAGAGTGAGAGATAAAAGAAGATAATAAAAATAGGCATTTAGTTTATGAATTGAATTATGAGCAGTCAAAAATTTAAGACATGTGCTGCCATGCCCTTGTTATATCATGATGGGCAACATGCATCATATGTGTTTTTCATAAGATGGACACCCCATTTACTTAATGCTCTCTGCTGAATCAGATGAGCTAACGTCAGCTTCAGAAACCTGGGCTGTGTTTTTTCTGCTTCTGTCTTAAAGCCATTTTAGCATCTTGAACTAGACTACATCCCTTAGGTGTCATCTACTGCCAGTCACCCGGTTGTGCTTCAAGCCTTCTGTCCTCCACTACATGAGTTGCCAGAGGAGGAAAGGCTTCACTTTTTGTGTCCAATTAG
The DNA here is from genome assembly GCA_036877625.1 of Ambastaia sidthimunki. Taxonomy (NCBI): domain Eukaryota; kingdom Metazoa; phylum Chordata; class Actinopteri; order Cypriniformes; family Botiidae; genus Ambastaia; species Ambastaia sidthimunki. The sequence continues at coordinate 5,445 of JAZGTK010000721.1, forward strand.
AGCTCTGAGGATCTATGTCCACCACTCAAGCCAGTGGCATAAGACCTTTCAGCTCTTAGTCTGTTTTGGTGATCACTAACATGCAGTCACCAAACAGCAATTTTCTCACTGGATCACTGGATGCTATAACCTACCTTAAGAGGCCTGTGACTTAGCGTCAACTCTGGGTATTAGGGGTAATAAGACATTGTCTGGGGTTGCACCTTCAAGCTACTTTTGTGCTGTGGCAGGCTTATTCTCTCCACACACATTCATTAGATTTTACAGCTAGACTTAAATATAAACCCATGCACTCAGGTCCTCCTGGGTCGACAGTCTCCTTCTGCTCCTGGTGTTCCATGTGACAATGTTTCACAGCATCTGGGGCAGATCTTCCCTTAGTGTGGCACAATGGACATTAACATTGTCCATAGCGTCAAAGCTATGACGCAGCATCAAGTTCTAATAAAATGTTTTAGCATATGTATGTAACCTGGTTCCCTGAGACAGGGAACAAGACGTTGCATTGCCACATTTCAGTCATGCCTACACGGCCAGCATTAAGGCTTGGCTGCTTGTGGGATTTTCTTTTTCTTATGAAGAATCATGTCTTAAACAAGTGGGTTCCGTTTCCAAAAGGTAGACTTTATTATCAAACCAAACAAAGCCGAGTTGGTCTACTAGAGCAACTAACAATTCTTGTTCAAACCCATGCATTTATACTTTCTTTCACTGTATAAATGCACTGTCATTACCCCCTATATGGTACTTTTCAGGATGCCTAATGGTGACTGGTTGTGCTTTTCTGTATGTGTCAGCCTGATCACATTTAGTTTGAGTTCTAAGTTTCCTTCTTTAGAGGTACCATATTTTTAAACCCTGCATGCCTTGCACAACTTAACCTGTATACATTCCACACCATCTGAGAACATACATTGTGTCACTTGTCCTGTATATTTATAGGCAGTGCTGATCTTTACATGAAGACATGTATCCCCAGTACCCTTTTTGTACTTACCCCTTTTGTACTTACACAGAAATACTATTAAAAATCTACTACATTCCCCCCTCTGGGACTTTTTGAAGTCCCACTTTCTGATGGTTTATTATCTCAAAGTACAACTTCATAATCCAGTTCAATTGAGTTAAGCTAACTAATGGCTTAATTAAGCCACCTTTATTTACAACAAGATCATGTTGCTGTACTTTGATGAAGCAAAGACCAAACATCTACCCCCATATTAATTTATCATTATGAGGGAAGTAAAAGATCCTGCTTCATAAGTTCACATATTGTTATAAGCATGGGCATATAATTCATTTACTTGTGGTTATATTATTCCTCAAAGCATACCATACCATAGAATTAGATGACATAAGAGGTGACATAAGAGGTGATAAAATATTTTTTCAGTCATCATTACTCTTAGTAACTTCTCTTGGTGTACAATTAACAGGTTCTCATGTTTTTGTTAGCAACACAAAATTGACATCAATTCCCAAAATGTCCCTAAATTTCCTAAAAGACCTAAACCTTTAGCAGTACATTTTTGTTAACATGAGCATATTCATAAGCATCATGAGGATTTAAACCAATTGTTAGATTATTTCATGGAGAATATAATACATAATTGTCCATAATTTCTTTATCTATGAAAGTGTCCATTTATACCATTATTTTTGGTTGTTTTTTACACACAGTCCAAATTATTTTCCTTGTTGTTGTCATTTTCCGTGTTTCCTTGTTGATTTAATATTGATTGGTTTTGATTTAATTTCTGTTCCTTTGGTGTTGTTGACAAATTATTGCAAGGCCTCGCTGATGGTTATTTGTTGATTGGTTTCCGTCATGTGAATTTCCATATGCAGCTGAACATTATCAACCTAGTTGTTAGCTCTTTGGTTTCCATTTTTGTGGATGATTTCTTGTATGTTTTCTTTTTGGTGTTCTTTTTGGTTCTTTTTCTGTTTGCAACCTTGAATTGCTTTAATTGCTATTATCTCCTTTAATATTGTTATTTTTTTTTTCCTCTTCTTTGGTTGGTATATTGGTAATCCTGGTGTAATGGTTTAGATGATATCATGTAGTACTTCCTTTCACTTGGATTGCTGTGGGAGTTGCTCTCACTAGTGTCAAAGCCATGACGCATCTATGAATATTTTATGAAAATTGAAAACAAACATTGAGATTACATGATAATGCAAAGGATTAACCAGGAGAATATAGCCCCTTATTACAAATATTTTTATGACAGCATTGTGCTTAGTCATGATTAAATCAGATTAAATCACACCTCAGCTGACAAATTCAAAAATACATTTATTCTCATAGAATGTATTGTACACATTCATTAATTGTTACTATTGTTACTAGCTTAAAACAGCTTATTGCAATACCCATAATTATTTAAAGTTTGAAGTGCCCTCTGCCGGACGAAAAAAAAGACTGTCATGTTGCCTGTTGTCATGACCTTGGTTACCAACTAAAACGTATATTCTTGCAATGGTCATTTCTTCCTTATTCCTCATATCCAAGTAAAATGGCTTCTGGAGTAAGAAAAAAAACATAGGATGGGACTTGATTTCATCTATTGAAAATTGATTGGATTGTTGAAAGATGGAGGGGTAGAAACTGACTGGTCATTAGACAATTAATGTAATCCTGTCCTTGTGGAGAAGAAGAGATGTTGTTTCATATGGGAGAGAGATTAATGTGTTTGATTAAAGATTACAAGGGCACGTGAATAAAAAAAAACTACATGGTTAAGTCATTTATAATAAATACTCATTTATAATAAATACTAGTATTCAATAAAATAATATATATAATACATTTTATTATATAGTATAGATTTCATGGTGACTTTAATAACATATCCATGCAAACAAACAGTTCACTGCCCTAAATTCAAATGTTCAAGGCAACTAAGCAAAATTTACATGTGTTTTACTATTAACCTACCAGCATACTCCAATGAGTCCTTATCATGACGGCTCTCTTACCGCCTACTTCACAATGACCGCCTGTCTGCTAGTGCCTTTTTTTGAAGGAAAAAAGTGTTTATACTCTGCAAATAACATTAGAATAAAACATTTAAGGCAACCAATTAAAGTGTATATATGTGTTTTAATCTCTGCCTACTAATTACACTTTCAACCTTCATCTTTTAGATGGTTCTCCCTGCCAGTGAGAGGTCTGCTGTGTCAGCAAATTCATGATGACCAAAAAATTACTGTCTTGTATTATATCGACCATCAGCAATTTTGTCAAGGCAGAATTTCAGAATAACCCAGCATAATGAACAGACAGCAAAAAATTCAAATAAATTAAAAATTTCAGTTCATAATCTTTAAAATCTTAATCTGAAAGATGCCAAATGAGTTCATTTAACACTTTCCAAAACTTGGTATTTGAAATAATGTTATGATAATTTGATGTTTTTAATAGTGACATGATTGAGGTTAACAGTGTACTAGTACATTGATATTTATGTAGTAACTTAATACATAAAGTATACTTCAGAATAAACCTAAACTTTACTTACATATACTTAATAAAATGAACTTATATACTTTTTAGGTTTATTTTCATCACAAGTAATCACAACTGTCTGGAACTTGGGACAGTAGACAGGTCTTGTTTCTGGATTTATGCATTGCCAAAACTCAAATGTGACATACAAAACCCACATATGATGCCTATGTCTGTACACACAAACATATTAATGCACACTTCACTGGTGGAAAGATAACCCCTTTTGTAAAGTTGCATCACGCTGCAACCACATGGCCAGCCATACTCTAAAGACAAATAGACTGACATATATAACAATGTTCCCATTTAATGGGCATGTTTTTACTGAATGCCTAGCCCCCTACCTGTCATGCATATTCCCCTTTTACTCCTAAATGCATGTTGGTTTATATGTGTGTGTCAACAGTAAATAATGCTGCTGGTGACAGTTGCTTTGTTTCTTGTGGGTCTGTTGGGTCTCTCTGGAGGCCTGACGGCAGGAATAGTTTAAGGGATGCTGCTGAGGCAGATAAGAGAATGTAAAAGCCAAGTCTAAGCTAATGGTCTTGCATCTTCCTGGCAGCATGTCAATAATAGCTCTTATCACATTAGTCAAAAGTCCATTAGCTTATTCTGTTTGCCTGTATGCGCCATGGCAGCGCCAGTTTGTACAAAACCTCTCTAGTGGTTTGTGTATAAGTGTATGGGGTATGAGTGTATGCTATAGATCTTCAAGACTTAAAACTAGAGTAACACTTTGACTTACTTCACAGTAAAATTGGGATCAGAGAGGGCATGTAAAATGTTTTGTTTGACTTGTAACTTGCAAGAGTCATAGATTTTGTCCAAATCAAAATGAAAAGAATAACACATATATATCTTCTGTCCGTACTTCTGTCCATTACTGTCTATATCTTTTGAAGGTTACATTCTGACTTCTTTTTAATAACAACAATATAATAGCTTTTGAAGTGAGCTATGTGCACATTACTTTAATATGAAAACAATAAAGTAAAACACCTCACAGTATCACACTGATACAAGACACAACAGCCAAGAAGCAAATTGTGAACACATGTTATATCTTTTTCAGGCTTTGCCAAACCAACACTGCAGTGATGTGAAAGATGTGATATAATAAAAATAAAATACACACAGTTACACCAAAGTCCTGCAGAAGGCCATTTCTTACACTTTCCCACCATCTCCACATACTCCTAACATCTGCTTCCCAAAATCCTTTTTATCCTCTCACAGAAGATCATAGAAATCCACATCAATATAAAGAAATCCTTTTTCCTTAGTCTCTCTATACAGTATCAGAAAGTTGTTTCACATAGCAATAGGTTTTACATTGGTGGTGACACAGATAACTCAAAGCTCCATAGTTTCAGCTCAAGATCTACAGATACAAATTATTAATTAATTAGCCACAGTTTCTGTTATACTCAGCATTTGTACATAAGACGCTTAACATTTTATCATGTCACTATAAAAATATAAAAATGCAACTTCACAATCTAAACCTTGTCCTACAAACAAATTGTAAATATGGCTATTTTAGTCATGTTTTTTGCCTGAGCTCTGTGGTCTATATACAGACAATGCAAGAGAGGGGTCTTTGATATTTATTAGAGACTATTTGACCAATGAGAGTTACACATGACTCTTGTGAGCTCTTTTCCTCTGATGTCATAGCTTCAGGCACTGGGTTTGACTGAGCTGTTTCCCCTTTTTACCACTTCCCTTCTTAATTATTCATTGGTTAAAATAAAAAAGGGTCAGAAAGTAGAATACTGAGCAATTCATTGGTTCAAGACCTTCAAAGATCACAGGGAAACCTCTGCTAAATCTCTCTTGAAGTAGTGAACTCAGGGGATATAAGATTTTTTTTAGGTCTTGGATATGATCAATAGTGAATTCCTGTTGTATCCACTGAGAGTCACAGTCCATAAAGCTCCATGGATCAGTGTTCCCAGACCATTTGCCCATGGTGAATCAGTTACAAGTATTAAGCAGGAAGTAGAACATTTGCTAACAGGTTATTTTTAGCATACCAAGTAAATACATTTTATACTGCATATTTATAAAGAATTACACAGTGCATGGTTTATAATAGACATAGACGACATAGACATGGTTTATCTATAGACATACCTGTTGTGACTGCCAAGAGGGAAATTTGAAAATTGAAAAAACAGAAACAAATGAAACAATTATTAAAAAACATTAAACATCATGCTGCTGTAAAATTAATTGTAGCTTTTGTAGCTACAGTTTTAGCTAAAATAATGTGGATTTGGAAAAATTCTATAAGAAATTTGAATTTAGTTAAGCTCACATTTAAAACTAAAATGGAGACATTTGTGAGATTTCCTTTACCCATGAGAAATATATGAGACATGAGACTTAAGAGAAAACTCCACCACAGATTAAAAATGCTCTGATAATTTACTCACCCTCATTCCATCCCAGATGTTTGTGACTTTGTTCGGCCGAACATAATCAGAGTTATAGTAAATAATGCCTTGGCTCGTCCAAGCTTTATAATGGCATTGATCAGGGTTCAGCCTTTTGAAACTCCAAAAACCACATCCATCTATCATTAAAGTAATCCAAATTATTTCATTGGGTTAACATATGCCTTCTGAAGTAAAATAATACATTTGTGAGAGAAAAAGATTCATGTTTTGAGGGTATTAAAAATGCCTTGGTTATGTATGTAACCCTTTTTCCCTGATAGAGGGAACGAGACGCTGTGTCGATAAAGACACTAGGGGTTCAATCTTAGCAGCCCAATCGCCTCTGATCTTTTATATAAAAGGCCAATGACAATTGGCGTGTGGAATTTGTGTGCCAGTCTCCACCCCCGACATCTGGGTATATAAGTGGGCTGGCATGCAACACTCAGATATTGTGCTGAGGAGTGGAGAGAAGAGATGGACACAGGACATGGAAATGCTAATTTAATGTTGAGCCATCTGTATAATTGACTGCTTTGTTTTGCTGACAGCATTGACATGGTAAATATGTGGCCATCTTTAGCTTGTCATCAAAGATCATTTACAAAACTTAGGCCTCCAGAATCATTATTTGGCTGCAGTAAGTTACCTCAGTGGCAGTGAGATAAATGCAGCCATCACAGTTTACACAATTGCAACATTTTCCGATTGCACCATGGACAGATGAAAAGCTGTGACTTTATGCTATAATTATAAACTAATTGTCTTTAACCTCACAAAGATTGTTCAGCCACATTATGTAAAGCAGTCAAGGATGAGAGTGTAATCCATCATAACACTGGGGGCGTGGGGGACGGTTCTAATGAGATTTCTTTTGAGAATAGCAAATCTGTAAAATGCATAGATAGAGGCAACAATAAACTAAATGGTGTAATAAGTGCCTTGGTGTAAAAATGCTTCTAATGGCAGGTTTGTTGCTGGCTAATGCAGGGGAGTTTGCTAAGACTGAGGGCTGATTTGTGGTCAGACACACTAATATTTATTATACCTATACATCTAAATGTAGCCTCCTCCTTTAGCGTTGGATCCAATGTTTCTAAAATCAGGAATTAAATACCCAAAAGGATTAAAGTATGGGAAAGAGCTATCACATTAATGAGAGGTTCCTAAATGTAACCTTAAGCAGATAATGTTTGTCTTCAAGCAAGAAACCCTCCCCCATTCCCACCAAACTAATTTGTTGATTCTGTTGTGGAATGCTTTTCACGCCAGCTTAAGTTTCTTTGTGTGTTTGGAGTGTGGCCTTAGTTTTGTCTGACTTGTGTCTAGGCATCTCTAAAAATGTGTAGATAATGACAGTTGGCAGGCCCTAGCATTTCTAACGAATTCTATTTGGTAAAAAATTACAGCCCAATATCTTGTCATATACATACACTCTGAGGGACAAAAAAACATAAGAAACTGATAAGTGATACTTGGCCATGTCAGATTTGTTGGAAAAATATACTGTTGAATAGTGGCAGCAGTCCAAGCACTCAAGTGTCATTCTAGCAGAACATAATGCAAATAGTACTGTATAAACCATATCATGACTGCTTTTAAAACATAAAATTTATTGGAAAATGTATTAAATTTATTATAAGTCAAAAAATTCACACGGCACTCACTGTATCTTCATTAAAGTTAAGCCTGTATACTAATGATCAATATTTTAATATGGAAAAGGACATTTTCTCAAATTTAGGGTGACTCTTTTTTTCTTTATTACTGATGTTTTCAAGCGAGTAATAGTCTTTTGTCACCCACGCAAGAATAGCGTAATAAAAACTCAAGTTGTAGTACACTTATTTAAAACAAAATTACTGTCCAATCACAATTCCCTATCAATTAACTTGAAGGCGGAATCAAGTGTTAGTGTCAGTGGTAGATATATCATGGATGAAAAAATGTTTCATTAATTTGGGACTGGACTGCTGTGCATTTACGATAAACTAAAAAGACAAGCACACACTGGCAAAAAAGTCCAACAATTGATTGATTATGCACCCTTTTGTTCCCACTTATCTGCATGTTAAGGTAAGAATACTTCAGTTTCTTTCACAGCTAACATTATCGTTATATGTAGATACAATTATGTTGTGGTGGGGTGTGGGTGTCATCCGTCCCATATTCCACTCTGAAATCTGGTCACCCTACTCAAACTTCATATAGAAAGTGGTTAAAATACCAACTCCATACCTTTGTGTCATACACTAAATTTCACTACAGTAATACTGGGACAGTATTAATTTTCCCACTCTGAGCCTAATAGCAAAATCTACATTGAAAAAAGGCTTTCTATGTGCTCAGGCAGAACCAGGTATTATAAAATATATATACTATGGTGCTACGCCACCTATGCCACCTCATGCTTCTCAGAAAAAATATGCATGGTTGTCACAGGCATTTAATTCTGAAAATAGTTTGAGTCTATTTTAAAGTTTACTGTCTTTAAAATTCAGACCCTGTATTTGTCATAAAATCCAATCCAATACAATCAAAAATGGACGACTTCCTGTTGGGCAGAACTAATGAATGTAATTTTGAACGTTGCCTGGCTTGATGATAACAATACATGTAGCAGGTTTTTTGTGACTGTAGAAAAAAATAAACCCATACCCAAAGGGTGCACTACAAAACCGCATGCTGTAGATATTAGAAACTTCCTGTTTCTAATTTTTTGGCCATAGTTGTGTAATTTTGCCGTGGCGACACGGTTCAAGATATTTTAAAAATCCATTCACAGTTTTGAATCTTTAAGGCTTTGGCACGATGTTCACCAAGTTTGGTGACAATCACATGAAATCCCTATAAAATGCATTTAAAGGTATTTAAATGACTTGTGTATGTATGAAAAGACTTTTATGTATGCATGATATACTGTAAGCACCATCTTTTTGTGCCCCATTACAGGCTACCAAGCCCCCCTGCCCCGCTAATGTGCTAGCCTTTGACTAGGCCTAATGGCCAATGATTCTGATGTGTGTGCCAAGTTTGAGTTTTTAAGAATGTAATTTTTAGTGATTGGGCCCTAATAATGAAACCTAACAATATAATAATTTTTACAAAACTAGGTAATAAAACTAAGTAAAGTAATACATAAAATGGTAATAATAATTATATTTCAGCAATATAATCCTATAGAAAACAATAGGGCCCTTTGCACTTTCAGTGCTTGCGCCATAACAAGCCTGTGATCAATGATTAAGATCAGCAAGTTTCAGCTACACATGCACAAACAAAAAGTGTCGTTATTCATCCAAGATTACCTTTTAAACAGATTTTCAGTAAAACGAACCCAGGGAAAAGTACAAAATCACTTAAAAATTCCACAGGATCTCATACTTTCTTTTTAAATATTCACTTTGTAATTTGCCTTTTTCCCTTCAATTACATCAAATTGAAATATGAGCCCAAACCACTGTGCTTTATAAAAAGATTGTTAAGGCTTAAAGTCTTACCTCCAGGCTAAACTCATATTGAAACACGAAATGAAAGTGCAGAATGTTTTTTAATTTATATTTAACAACAAATACCCCAGTGACTATTGATGTGCTGTCTCTGAAGAATTTATCTAGCATTCATTTCTGAGTCTGTGCTGCAGTGAAGCCATTTTGTATTCTCACCTCTTGTTCACTATTACTGTTTTTTCTTTTCTTCTATTTATCTTGTTCTCTAACTCTCCCACTCTATTTAAACATTTATTTTCTGTCTGCACCTTAAAGGCTTTGTGCTCTTGATTTTTCAGCTCCTAAAATCCAGAGTAAAAATGATCATTCATATATCCTTGCAGGCTGGGACCAGGCAAAGCTTAGCTTTGTGTCATCTTTAATTGTCATCAGAACAAGCATTGTTCCCTTGATGTTGCCTTGTTCTGCACCAAGGGTAGTCTTAAAGGCCCTGTGGAGAGTAAACTGGATCATTTATGAGAGCAGCAAACATTTTTTCTCTCTCCCCCTAAACTGGGAGTGTCATTTATACATCCTTATTGAGCATAAAGTAGTGGCACACCTTTTGGAAAATGCCTCCAACCAACATTTATAGACAATACGTGAAGCCAAGTTTGTGATTTAACTCGCTGTGTACATTACACTCTGATGATAATCAGTGACATTGTTTAAACCACAGGAAGCTTTTAAATCACATTATAATGCACTGTTGGTTCTAGTGTTAAAGCCTTACACCAACATTGTATTAATAGTTACATTGACTTGCTAAAAAGTGTATCATTGTGATAAACTGCCTTCAGCTTTGTATCCGCACACATTCATCGTGGCACCATTTCAACAGCCTTATGCAACAGCACAACATTTCAGTCCAAGCTGCATTATATTGGCAGAGATTTCGTTTTAGTGATGGTAGATTTAAACCAAGTCCACCAGTTCTTCTTCAGCACATCCCTACGACTTCCAGTTAGAAAATAAAAATAGCTTGATGCAGGCCAATAATTTGCTCCATAGGCTCTTAAGTAATTGCATATTTAAATCTAAATGGGAACTTTTTATTAGGCCGGGGTGGCATTTTATATAAAAAGTAACATTCTATACCAATAGATTTCTGTTGAAAATTTTAATGAATACAAAGAGTAGGTTGATTGGTTTGTGAATGTTTTAAGAATGTTGCAGTGTAGACAGATAAAAGCCACAGCTCTATGTACCATTGTGATGTGCCAACAGTCATGTGCATCTTAGATAGGGTGTAAAAGGTTGCAGCTGTTAATCCATAAGTCTGTTGTTTGATCCTATAAAGATGTTCCCAATGGCAAATCAATATATAACAGCTGACTCATTCATAGTTGTCAAACTTCAGTTAGTTTTAGGTAGAACAGCAATAAGATGTACTTTATAATTACATACTAAAAGTAATAGTGAATTGAATGTTGCCACTTCTCAAGTCTGCAAGCAGTTATGTGTGCAAAGGTTTTGAGTGTGGTGTTTATTTTTTTCAATAATTAATAACACCATTACAGAGGATAATAACCAAAGAACCTTCTTGGTCAATATTGTCTCATGACAAACCCTCAAAAATATACATTTAGAAATTTAATAAAGTTACTTTTATTTTTGTGACCCTTTTTGGTAAGATGACATTTTTAAATAAAAAAAGGTAACCTAGAGCAGTGTGATTAGTTGGTCTCTCTCTGAATCTCTTTACTGTCTGTCACCAGCAATAATCAGTAGATAATTGTGGGGAGTCATATAAAAAATCATTTCTACAATCTATTATCCTTTTTTATATATTGTTTCAGACTATACAGAAACAATAAGTTTTTGTGTTTGTCTTGTTTTTGATATGGCCTGTAGGATTCTGCAGGCAAGGTTCTGGACAGATGGATCATAATGTCCCGAGAAGAAGAGATCATCACATTGCAGCAGTTTCTGCGCTTTGGTGAAACCAAGTCTATTGTGGAATTGATGGCCATCCAGGAGAAGGAGGACCAGGCAGTCACAGTGCCATCTTCAAAGACTGACTCTGGCATCAGAACTTTTATTGAAAGCAATAATCGAACACGTAGTCCCAGCCTTCTTTCACATCTGGAGAACAATAGCCCCACTAGTATTCACCATTTTGAGAACATTCCAAACAGTCTGTCGTTTCTGCTGCCCTTCCAGTACATTAACCCAGTGTCAGCCCCCATGTTAGGACTTCCACCAAATGGACTGACCATTGAGCAATCAGGTCTCAGAATGCGAGAGGCAAATCTTCAAAGTCAAAATGAACGAGTAGAAACCAGTGAGTCTGAAGTGTCACTCTCACCTTTTTGTAGTGGTCAGAGCCCAAGTCGAGGAGCAGTGGGAGCTTTGTCCAACTCCCTTGAACTTAAGACAGAACCCAACAGAGCTTCACCCATCTCTCCAACACTTTCCACACAGCAGTCCCAACAGTCACAGACATCACAACAGCAACAACAGGGGCAGCAACAGCATCAGTCAGGGACTCTTAACAATCATCAAATCCATCACCATTTTGAAAAAAATGAACAATCCAAAACTATTACACACTCTTCATTTTCCTCCAAGATGCATCGCATACGTCGTATGGGCACAACCTCGCGCAAGGGTCGTGTCTGCTGCAACTCCTGCGGCAAGACTTTCTATGACAAGGGCACCCTAAAGATCCACTACAATGCTGTGCATCTGAAAATTAAGCACCGTTGTACTATTGAAGGGTGCAACATGGTTTTTAGCTCATTGCGCAGTCGGAACCGCCATAGCGCCAATCCCAATCCTCGCCTACACATGCCCATGCTAAGAAACAACCGGGACAAGGACCTAATTCGTTCCAGTTCTGGTACAGCCACACCTGTCATATCAAGTGCCAAAAGTGGGTTCACTCTAACTAGCCCTGGACGTCCACCACTAAATTTTGCCACCCCTCCTCTTGAACCCATAATACAGTCACCTTTACAGAGCCCTCTAGTATTTCCTTCTCTCAAGTCTGTACAGCCAGTGCAACCTGTGCCACCTTTTTATCGCACACTGCTTTCACCTTCTGACCTAGTTAGTCCCCCAGTGTCTCTGCCCAACAGTCCTATACTGCCTACCACAACAAACAGCACATGTGTGACTGACCAGCAGTACAAGATGTTATCTGCTGGCTCCCACAACACCCATGTTCCTGAAACAGCAACATTTCCTCATTGTCTCCCCACAACTCCAAGTACCCAAGATTCCACCACTCTTGACCCCATGCCTAAAAAGAAGCCACGCAAATCCAGCATGCCAGTCAAGATAGAGAAAGAAGTGATTGATGTGGCAGATGATTATGATGATAAGGATGATGACGAAGATAGTTGTCACCATCACAACCACCACCATCAGCCATCCCACCTCCATAACAATGTCAATGGCAACTGCAACAACAACAATAACAGCAGCAGTCATTATTGTGAGAGAAGTGGACATCAATCACCATTGCATAATGAAATTAGTTCAGGTCTTGTCCGAAGAGGAATACTCCATCCTGATCCAGAAGAGAGCAGTGGAAGTCAAGGCGGTAGAGGTACTAGTGACCTACGCTGTATTGACAGCTTTACTTCTGAGGACCAAGATTATGAACGTGACTTTGAAAATGAGTCAGAGACATCTGAATCCAGGATATTATACCGTGATGAGCTGATAGACACTGACATGCAGCAGCCTGCCCTAGGGAGAAACCTAGATAAGAAACAGCAAGGGACAGAAGATGAGGGACACATCTTCAGGAAAGATTTGGAGGAACAAAGCCATTCCCCATCCTCTCAACACCAGCCTGTTTGCAAAATTAAGGAAGAGATCAATGACCCTACTTATGACATGTTCTGCATGGGTCAGTACAGCCTATACAATGGGGGTATGGCAGTTGCTGCTGCTGCAGCCAGCATGGCTGTCTTACATGAAAGTTTCATCTCCTCTATGGGCTATGGAACAAGCCCACCAAAGTTTCCCTCTCAGTCACCTGAGGATGATCTCTGCCCCAGCCCTGATCCTAAGATCTGCTACGTCTGCAAAAAGAGTTTTAAAAGCTCCTACAGTGTCAAACTGCACTACAAAAATGTACACCTCAAAGAGATGCATGTGTGTACTGTTGCCGGATGCAATGCTGCCTTCCCCTCCCGACGGAGCAGAGACAGGTGAGACAAATCACTCTTGTCTTCTGTCAAAATCAAATATGTAGACTGATGTGATTAAAATAATGGGTAACCTTATATCAGGCAGACTAGATACTATTAAATTCTTTAAATAACATTCAAAGAAACAAAAGAAATAACAGTTAAACATTATTTAGAATTTACTGTACTATGCTAAGTAATTTCTAAGCAAATTTCATGAGAGCAAGAGTGCTGTTGTACTGAATATCACAACAGCTGTGAGTTGCCCATTTTTTTGTTACTTGATAGTTGGTTTATTGGTTAAACCAGATTATTGGTTAAATTAATACTATTACATTAATACCACTATCCCTACTACTACTACTGCTATTACTACTACCATTACTACAAATAGATTATAACATTAATATGAATATTAATGAAAACTGTCATTTTAATTCTAATATGGTCAGTCAATTAGTTGTTTTTTTTCTGTGATTCCAAATGGATCAACAGGAGGGACAACCAAAAAATTATTGAATTGCAATAATGTCTATTTAAATAAAGATCCACTAGTGTTAGGAATAAGGCAGCGAAGCTGGATCTAAGTCCAACAGAAGTTCACTTGGATCCAGAAGTTCTAACCAAGAATGAAACATAGGATTAAGGCAATATATTATATATTGCAAGTATGAGAAGTACAAATTAGATGTTAGCAAATGCATTAACAGGAAGAATATGTGTTGACTATGCATTTTTGCAGACATGTATTTAATGCATTAACATGCTATTTACCTGTACCTGCTTACCTGTCACACATAGGTAGAATTGCATACATTAGCAGAGGTTGACGCTTGTCAAACCGCTGCATTCATTAGCACCTCAGGAAGTGTGGGCCTCTCCCTCTGTTAGTTATCACACTTACCATAGACAGTCCCAGAATACATTTGTGCTAGATGGCAAGCAACAAACACATCTTCACTCAATGTAAACTGAAATTAAACAAAAAATATTTGTTTCATGTAGTCACCCTTTTACAGACATCAAAACCATCTTAATACAGTCAAGTAGTCCAGAGAGACAGAGAAAAGACACTTGATTCATTTCAAGATGGAAGAAGGATTTTTGTCCTTTTTGTTGCAAGAAACAATTTTATTTAGATGATAAACAATTGTGTGTGTGTGTATTTTTACTGGTCCTCTCTTTCTGACACCCCTTTAAAGGGCTGTTTGAGGGTCAGACTTGGTTTTAGGGTTAAGGTTTGAATTAGGTTAGGCTGTACAACCATGTGTGTATGTTTTGTCAACTGCCCCTTTCCTGAAATTTACAAATAAAAAGTTTTTACAGTGTACAGTGTAAACGGTGCTGACAATTATCTGAAAAGAGGCGAGTAGAGAGATGTATGTCTTGTTTGCAGATGGTCTAACAGATTAAATGTATTTTTAGAGCGCAAGGACCCTATTGGAATTGCTCTGTTTATTATTATTATTATTATTATTAGAGGTCAAGCCCTGAAGAGGTTAAATGCAAGTGCTCACCATGTATTGCCCCCCTTGTGGCGATGACGCCATAGTGCCTGGACCTGTCTTCGCTGCTTGCAGCTACATGTATTATTATTATTCAAAATGAATGAGGACCTAAACATGCTCAAAAACTCATTCAATTTTGCACACGCATCTGAAGTGTCGAAAAGTTACTGGAATAGGTTTTAGAATTAGGTTTGGCAAAATGGCTAGTTAGTACCATCTATAATGTTTCAACAAAGTGCCCCATGCGCTATGTATCTTGTATGTATGAAAATTGGTAGACACATTCCAATACCTACAAAAAAGTATCTTTTTTTAAAAAATAACTCAAAAGTCAACAGGATGTCAGCCATTTTTTATTTTCTACACAATGTTTGTGATTTTTAGATATCAACATTTAATGAACTCCTCCAAGAGATTTAATCAGATTAACATCATATTTAAATGTAATCTGAAGGCCTTTGCAATGCTAGATTGCAAAAATCTTGAGTTTTTGCTGCAGGGCGTGTCTGTGGAGACCCCACAGAGTTTGATGTTTCACCGCAAACAGGAGGTTATCCTTACGCAAACATGCAATGTCCAATCTTCCCCAAACTTCACATTCGATAAGAATCCTGGTCTCCATTTCAAATATCCAAGGGCCTGTCTGTGGCCTGTAGCCTCATGAACAGGATGTTGTTCCAATTCAAACATGCAATGTCCAGTCTGCCCCAAACTTTACATGTTTGATAAGAATCCTGGGCTAAAGACATCTTAATACCAATAACCAGTTGTAGTCAGTTATACCAGCTGGCAGCACGAAATGTATCACATACAAATGTTTTTGACAAAATCCTCTTATACACCAGCTTAAATGCTTATTGCACACCATTCAATATTTTCTGAAAGCCACCAGGTTGCGGAACGTCTCAGGTTACGTATGTAACCCTGGTTCCCTAAAGGGAACGAGAAGCTGCGTCGAAATGCTATGGGAACATCATCAGCTTTTATGCACTCTGATACAGGTGTGTCTAATCACGAATTAGGGGCGTGGCAGACAGGGTGACGTCATGACCAGGACGCTATAAAAGCCTGTGCTTTGCGCAGCTCGGGTTAGCTTCGAGCATGAATGAAGCAAGCGCAAGCAGGTGGTACCTGAGGTATGGCCTCGAGACGCAGCGTCTTGTTCCCTTCAGGGAACCAGGGTTACATACGTAACCTGAGACGTTCCCTTTCAGGAACTTGCAGTAGACACATGCAGTAGACACATGCAGCTTCCCCTGGTCTTTATCCCTAAAGGGAGGAGGACAAAAGGCTTGGAGCACGTCCGGCTGTAGGACAGAGGTGGGCACTAGAGAAGTGCTTTGGCCAAATCTGGTGCAAAGTCTAGATAAGAAGGGGCCACAGAAAGGGCCTGTAGGTCACCAACTCTCCTCAGAGAGGTGATGGCTAGTAGAAAGGCCACCGTAGCCGAAAGATGTAGATCAGAAATTGGTTAAATAGGCTCGTAAAGAGGAGCACCTAAAGCCTCTAAAACTAGAGCCAGGTCCCAAGGGGGGACCCTAGATCGCACTCGCGGCCTCAGCCTCAGCGCACCATGGAGGAAATGTGTAATAACGGGATGTCTGCCCACTGAAGAACCACCTATAGGGATGTGGTAGGCAGAAAACGCAGCCACATAAACTTTTAGGGTGGAGTGAGCCAATCCTGCAGAGAGGCATGCCTGCAAGAACTCCAGCACTGTACCAACCGGGCAGTTAACTGGGTCCAGCTGGCAATCTCTGCACCATGAAGTGACGAGATTCCACTTCAGGGTATACAGTTTCCTCGTGGAGGGTGCTCTGGATTGCAAAATGGTCTCAACAACCTCAGTTGAGAAACCGGACGCTATGAGTTGCACCCACAGGTTCCACAGCTCTGGGCGAGGATGCACAATGGCGCCCCCCGCCTGAGATAGAAGATCCCCCCTTAAGGGGATCCTCCAAGGAGAGCCATCTAGGAGAGTTACGAGATCCAAGAACCATAGTCGGCTCGGCCAGTACGGGGCTACTAAGAGCGTCCTGGCATATTCTTTCCAGAACTCCCGGGAACAGAGCGATCGGGGGGAAAGCGTACAGACGTAGCCTTGGCCATGTCTAAACCATGGCATCCAGTCCGAGAGGAGCTGGATGAACTAGAAAGAACAAGAGGGGACATTACGCTGTCTCTTGAGACGCAAAGAGGTCCATTTGGGCTTACCCAAGAAGTTTCGCCACTTCGGGGTGAAGTCTCCATTCCCCGGGCCTCGGCCCGTCTCGACAGGATGTCTGCTCCCACATTGCATTGGCCAGAAATGTATGCGGATCTGGACCAGGATCTGGTGCGCCAACCTGTACAGGGGGCGCGACCGCAGACCTCCTTGGTAGTTGATGTATGCAATCACCGCCGTGTTGTCGGTGCGCACCAACACGTGACGATCTCTCAGGTCTGGGAGGAAGTGTTTTAGAGCCTGAAATACCGCTAGCATTTCCAGGCAGTTGATGTGCCAAGTAAGGTGGCGACCTTTCCACAGACCACGGGCTGGGCGGCCTCTCATGACCGCCCCCCAGCCGGTGAGGACACTGGACACTGCTGCCATAAGGCCTAACAGTCATTGGAACTGCTTGACAGTGAGTGACTGGCCTTGTCTGATTCTCGTGACTGTAGCAAGGATCGAATCTACTCAAGCAGGAGACAGTTGTGCCCGCATCATGGTCGAGTCCCAAACAACACCAAGATAGGTGGTTCTCTGTACTGCAGAAAGCCCATTCTTCTCGGTGTTCAGTCTGAATCCCAGCTCTTCCATGTGGGCGAGGACGACATCTTGATGTCGAATCGCCAACTGCTCCGATGGAGCCAAAATCAACCAATCGTAGATGTAATTTAGAATGCGAATGCCCTGAAGCTGCAGCGGGGCCAGGGCTGCATCTACGCATTTGGTGAAAGTGCGGGTGGAGAGTGCAAGGCCGAAGGGAAGTACTCTAAATTGGTAAGCTTCGCCCTGAAAGCAAACCTCAGAAACTTCTTGTGTTGAAGAAGGATGGGAATATGGAAATAGGAGTCTTTTAAATCTATGGTGACAAACCAGTCCTCGGATTTGATTTGGGATATAACCTGCTTCACCGTGAGCATTTTGAACTTCAGTTGTTTGACTGAGCGGTTCAAGAGCCTTAAGTCTAAGATAGGACACAGTCCCCCACCCTTCTTTAGAACTATGAAGTAGCGGCTGTATAACCCTGGTTCTCTGAACTGAGGAGGGACCACCACGATGGCCTCCTGCCTCAGGAGAGTAGCTACTTCTTGTTCCATCACCTGAGCCTGCACATGCCCTACCAGGGTAGGGAGGACCCCACCGAAAGTAGGTGGGTGACACTGGAACTGGATTCTGTATCCATGTTCTATAATATGCAGGACCCATCGAGAGACCCCTGGCAGTAGTTTCCACGCTGCCAGAAAGTTCCTCAAGGGCACCAGCCTCTCGAGGCTGGCCTCTGGGTTTCTTACTATGAGAGCATTGGTGTCCTGAAGCGGATACCCGGCAGGAGGGTACCGATATAAACTCTCTAGGGACCTCTGAAGAGGCCGCGGGTCCCCTGGGTCCGCTACCTTTCGGGGCAGAGACCGGGGGACACGCTTGATGGAGGCTGCTGTGCCCTGAAGCACCGGGGGTGCAAGGGTTAACAGAAGAGCCTCTGGAGGGCCCTGGAGAGCAGCGGGAACGTATCGTGTGCTGCACCGCGGTGAACTCCAGGTGGGGCTACCCTCTGAAGCCCTGACAAAGAGTCAGGACCTCTTATTTTGGCCCAAAATCCTTCTTGAGGTTGTAACAGTCCTCAGACCTTGTTTAGAGGACTTCCGGCCAGAGCACTGCATCACCCACACCCTTAGAGGGGGAAAACGGGAGGCTCTGTTTCTGCGTGTCCCGGTGTGATGAGCTGATACATGGACGGGGGAATGAGAGCGGCGAAGGAGGAACTTCTGGAATGCCTCCGCCTGCTTTCATGCCTCCTGGTACCTCTCGATGACTGGATTCACTGAGTCACAGACCAGAAGGCACAACCGGGCGTCCAGGAGATAGACCCTGTCCTTCTCTTTCTGGTTGGACAGGGTCAGCCAGAGGTGTCTCTCTGCGGCCACCAGTGCTGCCATAGACCGGCCAATGGAACGGGCTCCTTGGTGGCATGCAGAGACAGATCGGCTGTTCCATCACATCCTCTGATGTGATGCCCTCACACTCATCAATTCCTTTCAGCAGCTCGGTCTGGTACGCCTGAAGCACACCCATAGTGTGGAGTGACGCACCGGCCTGACCTGCTGCCATCTACCCCCTACCCACAAGCGCTGGGGTGGTGCGCAGTGGCTTGGAGGGCAGGGCCGGAGCCTTTAAGGACAATGCCACATCAGGAGACAGATAGCTCGCAAGCATCTGTTTAATCTGGGGCATTGCCTTATAACCCTGCCCGCTAAGCCCTGCCACGTTGCCAAAAAGGGATGAAGCAGGGCTAAACTAGCGAGCAGAGTATGGCCTCTTCCATGACCTCGACACCTCGGTGTGGAGGTCCGGAAGAAAGGGCAGGCTCTGGTGTGGAGGTGCTGGCTGGCTGCTGAGGAACCTCTCATCTAAGAGGCTCCAACGATGCACAGCCTGCCTCTCAGTGGGCCAGTCCAAGCTAAGCTTAGCCACAGCATGAGAGAGAACCTCCACAAGCTCATCATAGTGGAGGGACACTGCAGACTCATCCACACTCTCAACGTCCAGTTCTTCTGTGGACAAGAGGTGAAGAGCTGAGCCCTCTCCGTGGGGGGAAGAAACCGCCAAGCATGCTTCCGAACCCAGGGAGGGGGCGGAGGACCTGATGGGTGAGGAATGAGAAAAGGAGATATCCGTCTCAATTCCCTTCATCAGGTCCAGCTGCGAACCCCACGAGTGCAGCCGCCGCTCTGCCTCAGAGGCTTCCTCCTCAAAGAGAGCCCTTCTGGAACGGAGCACCCGCATTGAGAGGAGCTCACAATGCGGACAGCCAGCCCCCTCAAGAGCTGACTGAGCATGCTCCGCTCCTAAACAAACAACGCACAGAGTGTGTGTATCCCCACCCGTAATAAAACGAGAGCAGGGAGGAACACACGCTCTGAAGCATTCAGTGCCCCTTGTCTTTCCCTTAGCCTTTGGCATGCTAACTTAAATGCTTGCCCTACAATGCTTTTTGAAAGACAAACAGACACACAGTCAACACATAGCGCTTTGCTGATTGAAAAAAGCTAACCCGAGCTGCGCAAAGCACGTGCTTTTTAAAGCGTCCTGGTCATGACGTCACCCCGTCTGTGATGCCACGCCCCTAATTCTTGATTAGACACACCTGTATCAGAGTGCATAAAAGCTGATGGCCTTCCCATAGCGTTTCGACGCAGCTTGAGTTCCTGAAAGGGAACTGCAAACGGTTTTAATTCTTTTATTTTTACAATCTTTGATAGATCAGTTGATATGCATTTTAAGTTGAGAGGGTGGGCAAGAGGTTTTTTATTTGTTTTTTAAATGTAGTTCTTTTGTACATGGTCTGTATATTATATACATAAGATTTATTGATAAAAATTCATACTTAGACATAACCTTCTCTTTCATATAACATATATTTAATATTTTTTTAGAACATTTTACATTTAAAAATGTAAGTATTAAAGCGAAAATGTATTATTATTATTAATATAATTTCATTATTATATTAATAAAAATAAGCAAAATATCAATTATCAGAACATTAATCAAAGTCTTTCAATTAAAATAAATACATGTTAGTGTATATATTGTATAGTTTATATTGATATAAACTATATATAATAGTTTATATTAAGCTCATTTAAAATTCAGCGTTAACAGGCTTACTTCTCACACTGACTTTTAAATGAGCTCATGGCATCCCCGAGTATGAAAACAATTTAATAAATTGCATCCTGTTCTCAAACAAGTATCAATCTCTCCTTTACAATTAATAAACATTGGGTAGAGGATGTAGATATTAAAAAAAAATGTGTTTGCTGTTTTTTAATGCTGTCCTCAACGCTGCAGATGACCTGAGTGGCTCCAGATTCCCATGGTGTGCTAATATTCAGCTTACAGTCCCATGCAAGTGACAGTGAAGGATTTTATATTTTTCCCTTAGTCTAACCCAAGTTAGACTAAGAGAATGCTCCAGAGTTAGACTCCAAACAATGCCTGCACTTTGTGTCTGTGTTGAAAGCTGCAATCTGCACCTTTTTTGTTTTTTCAAAATGACAATTATTAAGGAAGTACATGGCAGATTAATGTTCAACACAATCTCCTTACCTCTAATTCACAAGGGTAAATTTATAATAATGATTTTGTAATTTGAGCTGTCTGGTCCACTTTCACAGGAAATGTCTGTCTGTAAACACAAAGAAGATCCGGCTACTATATTGGATTTCTGCATACTGTAGATGGGGCAGCGTTTGTAGCTTGTTTTTACAGCAGTTGTTTAGAACTTAAACTTATCCATGTTTAGAAAATACTATGCAAGTACCCTTCAATTTTATTTAAATTTTTTTATTTGATTTTTTTTTTATTATGTTTATTTTATTTTAAACAAAGATGGTAGCAGAGGGGCAAAAAGTAAGGATTGCACTTTTAATTGTTTTTTTTTAGTTACAGTGATGATGGCAGCCTAGCCTTACAGAAAGTGATAAGTGAGCTGATCTTCAGTTACCCTCTACACATTAGCAGGGTCGTCAAACCACAGTCCTGCAGGGCCACTGTCCTGCAAAGTTGAAACATGTCCAGGCATGTTTAAACACACCTGCCTGCAATTTTTAACTAATCCTAAAGCCATTTATTAGCTTGTTTGTGTGTTTGATTTGGAATGTAGCTACCCTCTGTTGCACAATGGCCTTCCAGGACAGCAGTTTGACACCTGTGCATGTGAGGGAGAGATAAAGACAAAACAAAGCACATCTTCATTTTAACGTGACTCCTTTTCTATTTTCTTCAATATTATAACTCATTTCACAAATGTGCACACTTGGCAGGAACTGAAACAGCCATCAAATCCTAAAGATGATTAACGCTCCTGGGACAAGACACATTAAGAGCCACACCTCTCTCCTCCTCTGCAGAGTCAAAATACATTCTCAAGAGAGGCCGCCTCCAGCTTTTGACAAATTGGTTTGGCTGCCACATTAGAGGCTGAACGGGAGGGAGAGATTTAACTGAGGAGGTGTTTGAAAATGGGACTGAGAGGCCTGAAATAGGTTTGCTGGGGGTAGAAAATGAGATCTCTCAACCACACAGTGTAAGGGCTTGAATTCCATGTTTAACCATGCTTAATGACTGAACAAACTAAAAGGTACCGCTTTCTTGGTTTCATTAAATTTGTAGGTGTTTAATGTTAATGCAATGTGTTCAGACTCTCAGCAGAGTGTGTAGCCTTCTTGATACTATATAGAAAAAGCACACCTTATTGGTTACTTTGGTATAAACTTTAGCCTGTGTGTGTACACATCATGTTTGGCAATACATGTAGGGCTTATTTTATTTAAATGATATCCTTGCAAATAAAATGTCCTCACAAATACATAGTGAAACATTGAAAACGTCTCAGGTTACGCATGTAACCCAGGTTCCCTGAAGGGAACGAGACGCTGCATCGAAATGCTTTGGAAACGCCTCCAGCATTTATGCACATTGAATCATGTGTCAAAACGTCAATTGGTGACGTTACGACCAGGAAGCTATAAAAGCACATGCTTTTGTGCATGCTGGTAGCTTTAAAAAGGAATGAAGCGAACGCCAGCAGGGGTACCTGAAGTATGGCAAGAGACGCAGCGTCTCGTTCCCTTCAGGGAACCTGGGTTACATATGTAACCTGAGATGTTCCCTTCCAGGAACTCGAGCTGCGATAAAACACTTTGGGAACAGGTTTTTTCCTGCCCTCTGTTTAAAATTGCACAGACTAGGGCATGAGAACAGAAGAGCCAGGAGTGGCTTGCATATCGAGGCCATAGTGCCTCACAAAGGTCAAAGGTGTGGACCATCCCACAGCATCGCAGATGTCCTTAATTGGGACACCTGGATAAAAGGCTTTAGAGGCCATCATACCCCGAGTGGAGTGAGCCTTGGTCCCCTTAGGTGGGGGAATACCCACTCTCCTCAGAGAAGTGATTGCCAACAGAAATGCTGTCTTAATAGACAGAAAATGATCAGAAATCTCCTCGATGGGCTCGAAAGGTGGAGCACAAAGAGCTTCTAGTACCACAGCCAGGGCCCAAGGTGGGACACGAGATTGTACCTGGTGCCTCAGCCTTAGTGCACCTTGGAGGAAACGAGAGACCCAAGGGTGTTTACCCACTGTGTAGCCACTAATTAAAGTGTGGTAAGCAGATATAGCCACCACATAGACCTTCAGAGTGGAATTGGTTAAACCTGCAGAGAATCGAGCCTGCAGAAACTCCAGGACTGCATTAATGGTACAGCTGACTGGGTCCAGCTGGCGCTCTATGCACTATGAAGTGAAGTTCCACTGTAGGGCGTAAAGTTTCCTCGTAGAGGGAGCTCTGGAATGCAAAATGGTCTCAACAACCTCAGTTGAGAGACCAGAAGCTACGAGAACCGTTGAGTAGCTCTATTAGATCTGACAACCATGATCGAGTTGGCCAAAATGGGGCTACTAGGAGTAGCAACAACGCATCCTGGCGTACTCTCCAGAACTCCCAGGAGCAGAGCGATCGCGGGGAAGGCGTACAGACGCAGCCTCGGCCAGGTCTGTACCCTGGCATCCAGTCCCAAAGGAGCTGGATGAACTAGAGAGAACCAAAGGGGACATTGCGCTGTCTCTTGAGAGGTGAAGAGGTCCACGTGGCCTTGCCCAAAGATTCTACATATGTGCCTTACCACCTTGGGGTGAAGCATCCACTCCCCGGGCCTCGGCCCCTGCCTCGACAGGATGTCTGCTCCCACATTGAGACAATCAGGGATATAAACTGCTCTCAGAGAGAGGAGTTTCCCTTGGGACTACACAAGGATCTGGTGTGCCAACTTGCAAAGAGGGCACAACCGCAGACCTTCTTGGTGGTATGAGACCACTGTGGTGTTGTCGGTGCGAACTAACACATAGGAAATGCCTGAGAGCATGGTATACTGCCAGCATCTCTAGACAACTGATATGCCACGAAAGCCGGCAACCTTTCCACCGACTTCATGCTGGGTGGCCACTCATGACCGCTCCCCAACCGGTGAGTGATGCATCTGTCGGCATAGAGACACGGTGACAATGAGCTCCCAACATTGGGCCCTGAATAAGGAACCAAGGTTTCTTCCATATATCTAAGGCCCCTAGGCAGCGCCGCATTACCTTGATCTTGCGGAAAGGATTTCCCCTGGTTTTGTGCCACCACTGTATATGCAGCAGGCCAAATGGGATAACATTGGACGCAGCTACCATGAGGCCTAACAGTTGTTGAAACTGTTTCACAGTGAGTGACTGGCCTTCTCTGACTCTCGAGACTGCTCTTATGGTCAAATCTACTCGAGCGGGAGACATTTTTGCCCGCATCATTAACGAATCCTATACAACACCCAGATAAGTGACTCTCTGTGCTGGAGAAAGCGCACTTTTCTCTGTGTTCAGTCTGAACCCCAAATCTTTCATATGGTTTAGAACAACATCTCGATGTCGAACTGCAACCTGCTCTGAACGAGCTAGTATCAACCAAGATGACTTTTTTCCCTGACTTTGACCCAGAGCGTCACGTCACTCATACCCTTAAGGGGGGAGACCGGGCCACTCTGTTTTTGGGCTTCCCTGTACGAGGAGCTAGCACATGGCTGGGACTGTTCCCGCCCAACAGTCCCAAGATAGTGTGAGCGGCGAGGGAGGAACTGCTGAAACGCCTCCGCCTGCTTACGGGCCTCCTGGAACCTTTTGACAACGGTGTTGACAGTGTTGCCAAACAGCGGTTTGCGCTAGCTCATTCACATCCTCAGATGTGAGACTCTCGCCCTCAACTATCTTTTTGAGCAGGTCAGCTTGATAGGCCTGCAGCACACCCATAGTGTGTAGACAAGCGCCAGCCTGATCTGCGGCCATTTAATCCCTGCCCATGAGCTCTGAGGTGGTGCGCAGAGCTTTAGAGGGCAGGGATGGAGCCTTCAAGGACGATGCCTCACCAGGGGACAGGTAGCCTGCTAGCACCTGTTCTACTCGGGGCATCGCCTTATACCCATGCTCACTCAGCCCTGCCACATTACAATAATTGTTAGCAGCAGGGCTAAAGATTTGCAATGAGTATGGTTTCTCCCAGGATTTAGACACCTCGTTGTGCAAATCTGGGAAAACGGAAGGCTCCTGCGTGGAGGTGCAGATCGGCCACAGAGAAAGCATTCATCAAGCAGGCTTTTCTGTGACATGATCTGTCGCTCGGCTGGCCTATTGATGTTCAACTTGGCCACAGCGCGAGTAACTACCTCCAGCAGCTCCTCATAACAGGGGGAAGCAGAAACCTTTTTAACGCTCTCCACATCCACTTGATCGGTGAGAGGCAGAGGGATGAGCCCTCCCCCTCGGGGGAAGTAACCGCAGAGCGGGCTTCCGACCCCAGCGAGAGAGCAGAGGATCCAATGGGTGAGGAATGAGATAGAGCTAGGCCCATCTCAATTCCCTCCATTAGGTCCAGTTGCGAACTCCACGAGTGCATCCTCCACTCTGCCTCAGCAGAAGTGGGACCAGCACCGCGGGGAATGATACTGAAGGCTCCTTCCTTGAAGAGAGACTTCCGGGAGTGAAGCGTGCGCATTGAGAGGCGCTCATAATGCACACAGTCAGCCCCCTCAAGAGCTGATTGAGCATGCTTCGCTCCCAAACAGACAATGCATAAAGCGTGTGTATCCCCACCCGTTATATAGTGCGCGCAGGGAGGAACACACGGTCTAAAGCGTTGCTGCTCATCAATATTAATGCCCCTAGTCTTTCCTTTAACAATGGACAAACAATTGACATAGAGCGCTTTGCTGAATGATTGAAGTTACCGGCGTGCACAAAAGCATGTGCTTTTATAGCTTCCTGGTCGTGACGTCACCCCACATGTGACGTATCGCCCTCCTATTGGACGATTTGACATGTGATTCAGAGTGCATAAATACTGGAGGCGTTCCCGAAGCGTTTCGACGCAGCTTGAGTTCCTGAAAGGGAACTGTCTTGTTTGAAGGGCTCATAAATCAGCCAAATCATGTTAGCTTTAAATGTAACAGATTTCCATAAGGGCTATGTTTAGGGGTAGGATTACATATAAGTTACAGTAAATATTACCTGAATGTGAACGCTATCTATGAGGGTTCCAGACTAATATAGCTTCCAAGGTCTGTGTGTGTACTGTGCCAATTAGTTTTGGCAGTCTAGAGCTTATGAGCAGTGTGAGGGTACAATTTCCAGGGATGGTGACATGCTGCAAAAGGAGCTGCCAGCACAAGCGTCATAAGAATACAATCAGTATTTTACTCTCTTTAATGTTGATGATGCTTTGGTGGTCTGCTCCTGTGTACCTTATGAAAGAAAGGGTCCCTCTATTGAATTTATTTTTACTTCTTGCAGGAGAATGTCGGATAGGGAACTAAATAATTAAAGGGGCCCTTTTTGACTGCATCAACCATGGCACTGCTGGTAAGCTCTATAACATTGTGTAATCCTTTTCTGAGTTACGTTGAGGCTACCATTTAAGTTTCTGTTATAGCTTTTGCATGGCCAGGGATCCCTATGGTCATTTTTTTGTTTTGCTTTCTTCATGCAGTAGGCAATGGTTGTATAGCACTCACAGACACAGAAAGGCCCAGTTCCCATTATTGTCTTGGTTGTGTTTTATTTTGTTTGTGTTTCCCTGTTCTACATGACACAATTGTTGATTTGCGGTTGTTGTGACACTATAACATTTTAATTCAATTTTCAATTTAATTTGAAGCACTTTATACAATGTTGCATTGTTTCAAAGCAGCTTTACATGTAACAAAAAAAATACAAAACCACGAAAAATTATCAAACATGTACTACACAGAAAACACTATTATTAAGATTTATATTTAATTAGGGATATTAAGATTGTAATTGGTTTATGAATATAGAGTTGACAGCATTGATCATATCTACAACACATTTAGACCATTTGAATAAATGAACATGAATTAGAAATACCTGTCATCGCGTACAAGGGCTCATACCTATCTCAGTGGTCTATGAGAGGGTAATGTATTTAGACTTGGCCTACTAAAACAGTATGTACTTTTGAGACTATGCGACATTTGTATTTATAGTGTCACTGTGACACTATAACATTTACTTTATAGACGACTGATGTATTGCTTGGTCGCAGGTTTGTGTAAAGTGATTTATTAAGCACTTGATAGTGGCAGTATAATATTCTAAAAAAAAAATAGATCCAGGCTGAGATGAATTGATGCAAAGACACTTTCTCTTGTTATGTGTTATTTGATCCTGCACTCAGTTGAGAGAAAGTAAATCTTCATTAAAGTGAGACCTACATGAACAATACGTTTATAAGTCTCAATTAAGCTACCTTTAAGAGTGAGTCAAAGTGCTAATGCTGTCCGAGTCTGAGTTAATATGATATTGAGTTTCACTCGATTATTGCATTACCACAGCTCAAATCAATTGATAAACTCCCATCCAATGTGGTGAAGTATTTAATTGAGTCAGAGTCAATTGCATTTGTGCATGCCTGCAGACGTACTGACAGGAGTAAACACTTTAGCAGGATATGTTAGAAGGGTTGAACTTTCTGCTGTGTCAGAACGTAGTGGGCTCTCACTTTCATGCAGTCAATCAAATGAAAGCAGAAAAATGCAGTAAATGCAATGGAATGATACTCTGTTACTGTAAGACTTCTAATCACAGTTTCAAAGTATGTAAGATGAATAATCAGATGTTTATTCTGCAAAATATTAACTGCAAAAAGAAAATAATGAAACAGTATGTCAACATTACTGCAAATATGTGTATATTATTTATATTTGTATGTATTTATATTTATTTGTATGTATGTTTGTGCTGAGAAACAAAAATAGTTTTCAGTTTAAATAAATTGTTACAAGAACTTAGTCCTCTCTCCTTTACAGACATAGCTCCAACATCAACCTGCACCGCAAACTACTGACCAAAGAGCTGGATGACATTGTGCTGGACCCACAGCTCACAACCCTGCCTAAGGATGTGCGTGCTGAGTTCCTGTCAAATATCTATGTTGGCCACCACCTAGGACTGGGGGGGGTTGGGAGTCCTGCCAGTGGCCCACCACGAGGCCTAGGCCACCAGGAAATAGGATCCCCAACCGCTACAGAATATTCGTACAGCAACGGCTATTGCCATGGCCCCAATGATGACTACATGGTGCTGGACCTGAGCACCACCTCCAGTGTACAGTCAAGTGGCAGTGCACAATCCTCACAGGAGTCTGATGAGGGTAGCGATGAGGGCATCCTGCTAGATGACCTGGATGGTGCTAGTGACATTGAGGACTGTACCCTCAGTACTGGGGTTCATAGTGTGATAGAGCAAGAAACGGATGGGGAAAAGACCAAGAAGGATGGAAGAGGAGACACAAAGGAGGAGTTACTGCACTGTGACCCTTCTGTCTCACCATCCGTATTGCCATCCAATGTAGGTAATGGGACAGGAGGCATCCTTTGCACCATCTGCCGAAAAGTGTACAGTAATAAAGGGACCCTTCGAGTACACTACAAGACTGTCCACCTGCGTGAAATGCACAAATGCAAAGTACCTGGCTGTAACATGATGTTTTCTTCTGTTAGAAGCAGAAACAGGCATAGCCAGAACCCCAACTTACACAAAAATGCCCCGTATACCACAAAGGTTGATTAAAACAGACATCCCTCCCCACCCCATTGCCTCAAACTCTATGTATGTTACAGAATAACCTCTTCTCTTTTGCCCAGCAGCCATCCCATAATGTCATATAAACAGCATTGTTTCCTCAAAATTTGCTTTCAAGTTTGAAAAATTAAAGCAGCATTATGCCCATTTTACATTTTTTAATGAAAGCATATACCTGAACATTAATTCTATTCAATTTAATTTATATAGCGCTTTTCACAATGTTGTATTGTTTCAAAGCTGCTATACCTGTAATGAAAAATAAACCACAGAAAACTAAAAAATGTTTAAATATGTACAACACGGAAAACAGAATACATGGTATTATTACAAATTTGTATTATTCATTTGAAGGTGTATATTAATAAAACTAATTAGGGACAGTATGATTACAGTTGGTTTATGAATAAAGAGTTGACTGAGCTAATGATTACTTCAAGACATTTGGACCACTTGAATAAAGGGACGTGCATTAGAAATCCCTGTCATTGCATGTAAAGACTTGTACCTCTCTGAGTGGTCTATATTCCGACTGCCCACTAAAACAGTATGTATTTCTGAGATTATGCGACATTTAGTCAATTTACATGATAGATGATAGGTAGCATATTAAGCAAGATATGCCGTTCTAGCTTACATGCAAATGGCACTTAGAAAAGAAATACAATTTTATAGGACAGGGGTATAAGGGATTTGCAATAATACCATAAAATATCTGAACACTGCATAATGAAAGAGAATGGGAGAAAAAGAAAAATAGTAGAGTCTTTAGGGCTGTACTTAGATCATTATGCTAGAAGCAATATTAACAATTTACAAAACCCTGGGCCAAGTTAAATGACATTAGCCGGCATAGATCCTTCCATTCCTGACTCAAACTTCTCTGTGATATTTTATCTGTGACTATTGCCTGCAAAAATTATAATAATAATAAAAAACCTTGTTGTATTTGTGTAATGATGCAGTTTAAAAGAATCCCATACAAGAGCATGAATGACTTAAATATGTATATAATAATGTCCTGAGGGGATTTGTTGTAAAACAGTTGTATTGATGGTTGATATCTGTCTTTTTGTTTCTTTTCTTTTATTGTGTGTATGTGTGTTATGAGTGGGTTGGTTGTTTATATGTTATGGTCTAATACATTCACTTTAAAATGTTATCAAGAAATGCGTAGCATTTACCTAGCTTGGTTCTTTTATGTTCTGTTATGTTTAAAATGTTTTACCTTTAAAAGAGAAATGAAAATCATGTGACTTGTGATCTACCTTATCTACCTTTTAGATATTCAGATGGAGCTGGCATGCTTTCAGCTCTTAACAAAATACCTTTTTTTCTTTATTTCTCGTTTATAGCTTTAGTAAAAAAATTCATAAATAAAAATCAGTTTTGCACTTTGCAACTATACAAGGGGTATCACTTTAAGGATAACACAATGATGGTTGTCCTAAATGTATGTTACTTTTTTTAGGATACAGCTCCAGTGGTAATAACTGTACCTTTAACAGAAATGTGCCAGATCTTTATATAAAAAGTAATCACATTTGACATTATTAAATCCAGTATCCATTACTTTTAATTGTGTTTCATGTTTGATTTGAATACAGTAATTATGTACTTCTGACTCTGATGCTGTCATTTGAAAAGTAAACATTTTAAAAGTATAATGTATGGTTAAGAGGTGAATTAGCCCAGAGGTTAGGAAGGCAATCTTTCTATTGCATGCAATGTTTCTTTAAAAGATTCATGAAGTGTACTGTAATTTATTTTCTTTCTGTTCATTTGATCCGTTTTTATTAAAATGTAATTTCTTAAAAATGTAATTTCAATGTCCTGCACAGAGTGCCCCTAAACTGTGACCAAAATAAAAAAAGCATTCATCCCCCCAAAAAACCATGAATGCATAAAAAGAGATTTGCATTGAAGTCTTAAGCTTTTACTAGCTACCTTGTTTTTGGCAAGCAGGGCCGGATTATCCATAGACTTGATCGGGCAAGTGCCCAGCTGGGGCCCCATAATTTAGGGCTCTTGAAGTGTAGTTGCCCGGGGGCCCCAGACTATGTTAATCCAGCCCTGTTGGCAAGCATTGCCTATTGACCACACAATAACAAGAATGTTCCTGTAGCTCAACTGGCAGTACTTGGTTTTATCAAGTACTGATAAAAATGTATACCTTATTCACTGTAAGTCGCTTTGGATAAAAGCGTCTGCCAAATGAATAAATGCAAATGTAAATGTAAACAAGAATGCACTTATAGAGTATGTAGCTATGGGTTTTTATTTACTAATCTATGGCGCTACCTTGGGGTGCACACATAGCAAGAAGGTCCCTGCTTCAAGTCTTGGCTGACTGGGGTTCCTTTCTGTACTGAGTTTGTATGTTCTTCCTGTTTTGCCATAGGCTTCACCCACAGTCCATCAACATGCCGATAAGGTTGAATTGGAAATTCTTGCATGTATGTGTGAAAGTGTAAACGTGTGTGTCTATGATGGAGTGGCCAGCTGTCATGTTGCCTGCCATGGCCCGAGATGGTTGGGTCCAGCACTCTCTCTGACCCCAACAGAAATAAACGGATCAATAAATGATGGATCAATAAGTCTACCTATAACAACTAACCAATTAGCCTTTCACTGTCAGTTGCTGTCTGTTGAAATAAACTAAAAGATGATAAATTAAAATTAAATAAATAAAATTTAGTTTAAAATTTTGATACAACATGCAGTTCAAAATATATTAATGCTGGAAAAGATTGACTGTTTTCGGTCCCACCTTGATGTGCTACAAAACAGATTTTAGAATAGATTTTAGATAACATGTATAAAATATGTAACACCTGTAAAATCATGATTACTTATAGACAGGTCAAGGTCATGTGACGTAGGTCACACAGCCCTTAAAAAACACCTGCGAAATATTATTAGATTCGTTATTAGATTCTAAGTCTGAAGGAAAGCTTTGCAGGCATGACCAAAATGTGGCAACGTGACACGTCTTGTTCCTTGTCTCAAGGAACTGGATTGCATATGTTATCTGAGATGTTACGTTTCAAGGGAACTTGATGGTGCATCATGGCTTGATGGTATGGGGAATGTTAATGCCCCTACGCTACAGTGAGGGGAGGCCTTCCCCAGATGCTGTGAAACACTGGCACAGAGAACATCAGGAGCAGAAAGAGCCAGTGAGATAAACACTGTTTGGTGACAACATTACATCGGTTGTGACCACACCAAGAGCTGAGAGGTCTTACACTACTGGCTAGAGTGGTAGACATTCTCAAAGCTCTAACTGGACACTATAAGTGAGACCTTTCTTGTTTCAGCTGCATAAGACAGAAGGCCTGAAGCACCACCGGCTGACTGGCAGTAGCTGATTCCTTGGGGATATAGTCTAGGCTGCAAAACCTTAGCTAACCCTGGAAGGCGCTCTTGAAAGAACTCCAGGTAAAAGATCAACCTCCAAGTCTGAGACAGAAGACCCCCCTTGACAAAGTTTCTCGGCACAGTAGGTCTGAGAACCAGACTTGAGTCGTCCAGAACGGCGCTACAAAAAAGAAAATTGGTCCTGCCAAAGCCTTGCAACCTTCATGTTTGTACCGTGGCATCTATCCCCAATGAATGCCTATATGCCTCCAATGATGCCTGTAAACAGGCATGATTTCACGTGTTCAGATCCAGGTGCGCCTGAAGCACATTCCCCATAGTGTCAAACCATCACGCAGCATCAAGTTCCATTGAATAGAGATTAAAATCTCTACTTGTTTCTTTCCTCCCTTTCACTTTCTATGTTTTTTTGTAGCCGTGGACAGTGCCTTTCAGAACTGTGTAACAATAGGGGTTCCACAGACTTTGCGCTAAAATTCACTGGATGGCAAAAGTCAATGCAAAAATGGAAATAAAATAAATAAATGAAAAGAAAATTCAGAATGGTAATGTAGTATTGCAATTTAATGATGTGATGATCAACTTACAAGCCTCCATATTTTATTATCTTAAAGTAAAGTGAATATAGCAGCCAGTGTGGCCAGATAGTACACGGGTACATATATTAAAAAAGCAGGTGTAAGTGTCATTAAACAGGATAGAGGGATGAAAGAGAATGAGAAAAAAGCAAGTAAAGAAAGAGCCTCAATTTCTAAAGACATTCTGTTTCTTGATTTTGCATTGAAGAGTAATTTGCTCTCCCTGTACTTCCCCCTCCAGCTGCTATTCGTCTTTTCCCTTTACAAAACTAACAATTGAGCAATTGTTACTGTCCCAACATATGTTGGGGCTTTACCATGTAGCTACTGGCTAAAAGAGTCTGAGTGAGCCTCAAATATGTATTTACATCACTGAAGCTCTGAAGACAAGACCATCACAGACCATAAACAATAAAGTCTATCTGTAAGTCTATCTGTAAGTTTGCTGTGTTAACACTATTCCTTTGAGGACATGGAGTTATTAAGCACTGCATCAAGAAAATCAAATGTAACTTAAATGCTTTTATTGTATGTTTGTTTGTTTGTTTTAATAATCAAAATCTAATGTTATATAAATATGTTGTATAAAAAATAGAATTCAATGTGTGCAAAACATCTGCTACTTGTGCAACCATAAACAAAAAAATAAGCTAGAAATATTTTGTGAACACACAAACATGGCGGTCATATCTTACCAAAGCTGTTAATGTATGTTTTATTTTTAGTTTCAGCTGATTTAACATTTCTTGGTGTTGTTTTCATTTAACTTTTTAATTTTCTTAATTTATATTTTGCATAAAATGCATATGATTTGAGAGCATAAATTGAATTTTATTCATATTTTGTGAATGTAGAATCCAGACTGTGGCTTTGCACCACATTTTGTCTTTAAAACTGAACCTGCAATGGCAAGTGTACCACTTCAACAGGTTTCAAGTCAACAACACAGAAACTCGTCTTTGTGGGGAAACTCGCAATCACGTCAGGTCATTGTGGTGAGTCATTGTCAAAGTTACAGCTCACCCTTTGGGCTGCACATAAAGACAAAGCTGGGTTAATCAATGTGAAACCATACAAAGCATTGCTTAAGATACAAATAATAGTGTTTGTAAAACAATACCTTCTCTCAAAAGAGGAGGACATTGCTAATGTCATACAAAATGTACTAGCTTTACCAGAAGGAATTTTGGTAAAAACACAGTTGCCTTACAATACACCAGTTAATCCAATACAGAAAGCTGATAAGGCCAGATGGCGTCTAACTCAAGACTTGAGAAAAATCAATGACCTTGTGATTCCATTATCACCTATTGTGCCTGATGTTCCCACTATTATGAATTCCATTTTAACACACAACTCACATTTCACAATTGCTGATCTCTGTTCTGCCTTTTTCAGTGTTCCTGTTAACAAGTGGCAATTCCAACAGCGATTCCATCAACTTGGAGGAATATACATTATCAGTGACCAGCTACATCAGGCCGTGGATGCCGTGGATGACTGCAAAGGTGCGTGCGCTGCTAAAGTCCAGAGACTCCGCCTTCAGAGCAGAGGACAAGACGGCCTTAAGAACAGAAAGGGCTGAACTGTCCTGAGCCATAAGAGAGGCAAAGCGCGCACACGCCCAGTGAATCCACAGCCACTTCCAGGACAGCGGAGACACCCGGCGCATGTGGCAGGGCAGTCAGAGGACCACAAAGTACAAGATAACCTCACCTGTCTGTAGCAGTGACGCCTCCCTCCCAGATGCGCTAAATGAATTCTACGCTTGGTTTGAAGCACAGAACAACTTAATGACGAGGAAGACCATCCCTCCTCCGAATGACCAGGTGCTCTGTCTAACCACCGCTGATGTGAGGCGTATTCTAAGCAGAGTTAACCCATGGAAGTCTGCTGGACCAGACAACATTCCTGGTAAAGTGCTCAGGGAATGTGCAGAACAGCTAACAGATGTCTTCACTGACATCTTCAACATTTCTCTGAGCAGCACCGTTGTTCCTACGTGCTTTAAGACAACCACCATCGTCCCCGTGCCGAAGAAGTCATCAGTATCCTACCTCAACGACTATCGTCCCATCGCACTCACACCCATCGTGATGAAATGCTTCGAGAGGCTATTTATGAGGCACATCAAGACCCAGCTACCACCCACTGGACCCTCTGCAGTTGCATATCATCCGAACCGCTCCACGGATGATGCCATCGCCACAACCATCCATCTAGCCCTTAATCACCTGAAAAACAAAGACTCATACATACGAATGCTGTTCATAGATTTCAGCTCAGCATTCAACACAATCATCCCTCAGCACCTGACAGAGAAACTGAGCCTGTTGGGCCTGAGCACCTCCCTCTGCAACTGGATCCTGGACTTTCTGTCTAAGAGACCTCAGTCAGTCAGCAAATTCCACTCACCAAATATCTGGGTATATAAGTGGGCTGATGCGCCTTCTTGTTAAAAGTGGTTGCTTTTTCCTTCTTCGCAAGTAAGGTGCATTCAGTTGTGGTTTGCCTCATCTCAGTTAAACTTCCCCTGGGCACTTCAGCAGGTCAGCTACCGAGTCTTAAAAAATGTTATTCTCTGCATTTTTGCATTCTACAGTAGTACAGCATATTTTTAAAGATGGCTTTCTGTCCCTGTGGTACTGGATAAGGCCGGTTTATTGCTACCTTCAGATGGTCACGATTGGTACCTTGAGTGTCTTGGGCTTGAGCATGCGAAGATCTGTAGAAGATCTTGTACATCTCAGCTGGAGGGATGGGCAAAGTATGATCTGCTTTACTGCACTAGGAGGAGGTGGTCTGTGGCACAGTAGAGCTGTCACCTGACTGGGAATTCCAGAGGGAGCAGGGGGCTCTGGCAACCAGATATATCTTGTCCAGAAAGGTAGATGGAAGCAAAGCAATTGAGATGAGAACTTCACATTGTATTAGCTGAAATAAGTAAATAGCAGCTGACCGTCTGTCATCTATAGACCATACAGGTTGTAGAATGGAACGTGAGGAGAGGAGGGAGTGAGGAGGTTGCTTATTAACTTAACATATGGGCTCCAGGCCCTGTGAGGGGCCCAAATAAATAGTTGTTCTGTATCCATCTCACACTGACCAGGGACAATGTAATAGGACAATGTAAGTCAGCACATTTTTGTGCTGATTGTCTCCTCTGTAGTATCTGGGTGTCACAAACTCAGTCCCTGTGGCTCCCTCTACCTGTAGCCAGCGGGAAGCATCACCAGAATATTAAAACTACATTTCCCATGCGCCCCATACCTGGGCTACTCCTTCTCCAGCTGTCGGCCATTTTCTAATCATCCCACGCTATAAATACTCACCTGAACCAAAGACTCTTTGCGAAGTCTAGTTTTGCCCCGTCAAGCTACTCTGAGCATTTTTCTCTGTTATTGGACTGCCTGTTAACACCTGGACTGCTTACCCGTTCTCGATTGTTTTCTGCCTGCCCCTGGACTTGGTTTTATTGGACCTTTGTTTATTGGATTACTCTCTTTGATTGCTACCTGCCCCGACCTCTCTTCTGATATATTGTTGCCATTGCTATACCTGTTTGCTGTTGTTGACCATTGCTTGTTTGACCTTGTTTTGTATTTAATAAACTGCACCTGGATCTAAACACTTCTGAGCAGTCGTTACAGAAGACTTCGCCACCCACAGATCCAGCAGCGATGTTTCAGCTAAGCATGGATCTGAATCGCCAGGCTACCAAGCTAACGGCTCAGCAACAACAGCTCGAGCGCCTCACCGCTGCCACAGAGGACCTGGTGAAGGCCCTGCAGTCCTTACATCTACCTGGAGGAGGCAGTACTGGTCCATCGTCTCCCGCTCCTCCTCCTGCGGCTTCTGGTACCTCAGGCCCTGGTCCACGCCTGGCGTTTCATGACAAGTTTGATGACACTCCTGGAAAATGCAAGGGATTTATCATGCAGTGTTCTTTGTTTGTAGACCTGCCCTCTATCCCACTGATAACAACCGTATCGCATTTGTCTGCTCTCTACTCACGGGTAAGGCTCTGGATTGGGCTACTGCTGTATGGAACACTGAATACTCTGTATTCCCCTCTTTCGCAGTCTTCCTACAACGTTTCAAGGAGGTGTTTCAACACTCTAACGATGGACGAGACGCCGGTGAACAACTACTACAGCTGCGTCAAGGGAGGAATTCTGCCACTGAGTATGCCCTCACCTTCCGACCCTCGCTGCCCAGTCTGGCTGGAATGAGGAGCCCCTCAAACTAGCCTACCGTAAGGGACTAAATGTTAACCTCCAGTCTGAATTGGCGTGCCGCGATGAGGGAAAGTCATTAGATCAGTTCATCGATCTGTCCATACACCTCGATAATCTCCTAAGGTCCAGAACACCACCTCCTGAAACTTTTCTTCCTGAGCCCCAAGCCACACATGAGCCTGAGACTGAGTCAATGCAAATTTCTCGCACCAGATTAAGTCCTGCTGAAAGAGAACGGCGTATCAAGAATAATTTATGCATCTACTGTGGTTTACCTGGGCATCGTAGGATTAATTGTCCCGCACTCAACCCCAAACCACACGCCTCGGTGAGTACAAAATCTTGTACCTCCTCGAATCTCAATGTACCTGTAACCATCGCAGTTGAAGATATGTCAATAGAAACTTCAGCTTTAATCGACTCTGGGGCTGCAGGCAATTTTATAGACGAACGATTCGAACGAACTTACCTCTGGTTCTCATTCATTCTCCTATGGCAGTAGAAGCAGCGGATGGAAGACTTCTGGGCGCAGGTCTGGTCACTCAAGCAACCACTAAGCTAACTCTACGTGTTGGTGCCCTTCAGAAAGAGACTTTATGTCTCCTGGTCATTAATAGTCCATCCGTACCTGTTATCCTGGGGTATCCATGGCTCGAAGTCCACAATCCCATAATTTCCTGGTCCAACCAACAAATTGCACAATGGTCCCCTTACTGTCACACTCATTGTCTTTTCAGAAAACTCCTTTGTACTAACCTGATCTCATCCGAACAGGAGAGCTGTGGAGAATGTCTCCCTAAGGGA
This sequence comes from Ambastaia sidthimunki, assembly GCA_036877625.1. NCBI lineage: Eukaryota > Metazoa > Chordata > Actinopteri > Cypriniformes > Botiidae > Ambastaia > Ambastaia sidthimunki. The sequence goes on from JAZGTK010000721.1 coordinate 43,437, forward strand.
AATGCGGATTTAGCCATGGCCTTCAGTCAAACCAAAGCTGGGAATTACCTCCACATTGTCCAGGGGACTGTGCCATGGAGTTGCTGCCTGGAGCAACCATACCCAACCATACCATTTTCCCACTCTCACAACCCGAATCAGAGGCCATGCATCAGTACATCCAAGAGGAACTTGCAAAGGGGTTCATCCACCATCCACATCCCCCGCCTCCGCGGGGTTCTTTTTCATCAAGAAGAAGGATGGGGGACTTCGTCCGTGCATTGATTACCGGGGCCTCAATGAAGTCACTAATAAATACTGTTACCCTCTTCCTTTAGTCCCCGCTGCTCTTGAACAGCTCAGATCCGCAAAAATATACACCAAACTGGACCTGAGAAATGCTTATAATCTCATTCGTATACGCGAGGGTGATGAATGGAAAACCGCCTTCTCCACCACTACCGGCCACTATGAGTATTTGGTTATGCCCTTTGGTCTCTCTAACAGTCCTGCATGTTTTCAATCCTTTGTGAATGACGTGTTTCGAGACATGATTAACAAAATGGTGATTGTGTACATTGACGATATCCTAATCTATTCCAACAGCCTTGCAGAACATGTGCAACACGTCCGCTCTGTGCTCCAGCGTCTGATCGAACACCAACTGTATGCTAAACTGGAGAAGTGCGAGTTACACCATACCTGTGTATCTTTCCTGGGATATGTCATCAGTCCAGAGGGTGTGGCCATGGAGAATAAAAAGGTTAGTGCTGTCGTGAATTGGGCACAACCCAAAACCTTAAAAGACCTTCAGAGATTCCTCGGATTTGCTAACTTCTATAGACATTTCATAAGAAACTTCAGTTCTGTTGTCTCTCCTCTCACAAGTATGGTAAAGAAGGGAATTACTCGCCTATCCTGGAGCCCTGCAGCTGTACAGGCCTTTCAAGACCTAAAGAGACGATTCACAACCGCACCCATTCTTCATCATCCTGACCCTGAAAAGGAATTTGTGGTGGAAGTGGACGCCTCCAGCACGGGCATTGGAGCAGTGCTTTCTCCTGCTCCAGCAGGTTTGCTTCAACCTCTTCCCATACCCAACTGTCCATGGTCCCATATAGCTATTGATTTTGTTACTAACCTCCCTGTGTCTCAAGGTAATACTACAGTGGTGGGGAGGACCCCAATTCACGTCTCGGGTATGGTCAGCCTTTTGCAAACTGCTAAATATAAATGTCAGTCATAGCTCTGGGTATCATCCACAATCCATTGGGCAAGTAGAACGCCTCAATCAAGAACTAATCCGCTTTCTAAGATGTTATTGCAATTCTAATCAGGAGGATTGGAGCCGCTACTTGATGAGGGCAGAGTATGCTCAAAATTCTATAAAGAAACCTTCCACTGATCTCACCCCATTTCAATGTATCCTGGGTTTCCAACCTCCACTGTTCCCTTGGTTCGGTGAGCCCTCTGAGTTACCTGCAATCAATACCTGGATACAGAGGAGTGAAGAAACGTGGAATTCCGCACATGTACATCTCCAACAAGCCGTGTGCAGAACCACAAACCAGGCCAACCGTCGAAGAACCCAGAACCCTCCGTATGCGCCAGGACAGTGGGTCTGGTTGTCCACCTGGGATCGCCGTCTCCGTCTTCCCAGCAAAAAGTTAAATCTCAGGTACGTGGGCCCTTTCAAAATCATAAAACAAATTACTCCCATATCATTCAGATTAAGACTACAAGCAAATTACCTTGAGCATGTTTCTCTGCTCAAGCCCGCTGGTGGTCCTCGTGGAGTGGAGATCCTATAGGGGACTGACCACAAGAGACCTCCCCCCATCATTGTGGACGGTGAGGAGGCGTACAAGGTCAGCTCCATCCTCGACTCAAGGCGCCGGGGCGGAAGGCTACAGTACCTGGTCGACTGGGAGAGATATGGTCCGGAGGAAAGATTCTGGATCCTGGCCTCAGACATTCTGGATCCATCCCTCATCAAGGATTTTCACAGAGACCACCCAGATCGACCAGCGCCCCTCCTTGTGGTAGACCCCGGCGTCAGGCTGGCCCTCACATCAGGAGCCGTTCGCGGGGGGGGCTCTGTCACAAACTCAGTCCCTGTGGCACCCTCTACCTGCCGCCAGCAGGAAGCGTCACCAGAATATTAAAACTGCATTTCCCATGCGCCCCATACCTGGGCCACTCCTCCTCCAGCTGTTGGCCATTTTCTAATCATCCCACGGTATAAATACTCACCTGAACCAAGGACTCTTTGCGAAGTCTAGTTTTTCTGTTCTATACCTGTTTGCTGTTGTTGACCATTGCCTGTTTGACCTTGTTTTGTATTTAATAAACTGCACATGGATCTAAACACTTATGAGCGGTCGTTACACTGGGACAGATCAGACACACAACAACTATTTCATTAATATAACTACATATACCTCACTCAACAAACCAACTATGCTCTTAAAACTACTCCAAACTGCAATTGACACCCAGATGCAGAACCAGGCCTCCGGTGACCATAGCAACGCATAGATAAGACTGTTTTACAACCCAAAGGAATGTAGAGAGATTCACTCTCACTTTATTTCCCTTGAGAACACACAAAGAAACCATTTTATTTACTTATGATTGCATAATAGAAACGTATAAACACATGAATCCAAATTTCCCCCGGGCTACACTTCTTTGATAATATGTGTTTAGTGTACTTAATAAAGGCTCGTTTGTATCACACGTTGTGGTCGGTATTAAAAAAAAATGTTCGTACTTGTATATAATATGCTCTTTTAGCATGGAATTTGCTCTTTTAAGCACCAGATGGCTTAAACTGCTAAAGCACTTAGGGGACAACTGAAAGGATGTCAAACTGAAAGCAGATCCACTGAAATAAACCATATCTTAGATTTATTTTCTTTATCTTCTTTAGAGCAAATAGTCAGAGAAAGCTTTATAGGCTCCAAAGAACAAAAGCTGAGTGAGTGTCCCCATCTCCCTTTTACAACTATATGTAAGGGGCAGAGATTGACATTGGCCTTTCTTTTTAAAGATCAGAAATTATAGGTACTCAAGGGTGAACCCTTAGTGTCCCGTCTTTGACAACGTCGAGTGAGTAACAGAAATTGAACTTTCCTGTTTTTCCTGAAATATTGTATTGGTGGAGAATGCGGACAGGTTTAAATAATAATTATGAGCTTAAAAAAATGTCAACATACAGTAAGTGTGTTTAGGACAAAACAGGAAAAAATAGGACATGATATGCGTATAAATATTATGTCCCTATTTGTGTCTTGTTTGAAAACAGATAAAGCGACACAATAGTATTTCTACTGTGATTGAATGAGCCTTAGCATATTTTGGCCTATTTTAAATGGCATCAGTATAAGGTTAATCTGATTTGGCAAAGAAATCCCAGTCAGTAATAATTAATGCATAAATCTATTATGATGATGAAATAAAGATTTGTAAAATGTTCCAAAATTATTCATTTGGTTTGGCAAAGAAATCCCAAATAAAGTATTTTTATTTATTTATTATTTACCTGTTAAGCTGACTGATCCTTGCAGGTGGGCACAGTGTGCTTTTGTTTACCAACTTAAACATAAATTAACTGTTTATTCTATTGTCCAAGAACTTACATCACATACTTAGTATCATTACAGAGGTTTAGATTTACTATCTGATTAAACGCATGCTTATTCAACAGTAATACAATAAGTACATTGTGTGTGTGTGTATTGCTGTGAGAAGTGATTTAAATGCTGTTGATATTAATTTAATTAAATCAAAATTTAATTAGATTTTAAACGTTCACTCAAAGAAGAATAGTTACAGTCATTGAGAATTGTTAAATTCACATTGATCATTTTAAATATGGACACATATGTTGTGGTAGGTATGGGAGCTAAAAACACAGCAGATGGATACTTACCAATACGAACCTAGAAGCTTAATACTAGTGCGATTGATTATCCCAATTTTCATTCTCATTTTAATTATGTATTATGTCTTTTTGTTTATTCCAAAATGTATAGCAGTCAGCTATATTTTCTATTTCATTACATTTATTTACCTATTTTTTTCTTTCCTAGATTTTATTTTCAACAATTGCTCAAATAGCATGGCCCTGCAACACAATTAATCTATATGATTATTACGGCATAACTATAATCTTGAGCAACACAATAATTGTAATAATCTGTACAGGAAAAATTCATTTGACAGGGTTCCTTCACTAACGAGACACACCTGGCAAAACATAGCTGTACACTAGATACCTAACTGCACAGCTACACCTTTAGCTCCCCTGTATGGTCTTGCATTAGTCTTGCCCTTATTCTCACCACAAGTGTGCCAAGATGTCTCAGATGCTCAATTCAACCATGCAATCAGGAGATCTGAAGGCGTGGACCAAATACAACTGGACAGCAATGGGAAAGGACTAATGATAGACTTTCCAAACCAGAGTTCTGACCCCAAGGAGCTGAGCAACGTCATTCTCTCCTTAGTCCACAATCTCATGAGCCTGAAACAGGAGGTGAATGACCTAAAGCTGTGAGCCACAGAGTCCCAAGAGAAACTGAAACATTCTCAAAGCTGCATAACCCAGCTAGACAACGAGGTACAAGACAGATGAAACGACTTTTGTAGAACAGATTTACAGAGAGAGATTGACAAACTTCAAAATCTCTGACAGCTGCTGAGCATCAGCAAAAAGCAGGAAAAAAACTCCATGACACAAAGTCACTGTTTTAAATAGTGCAGTATGAAATTTTAAAGATACCAGAATCAAGGTCTATGCGGGCCACCTAAAAGCATTCAGAGCCAAAACAAAAGCTCTGAAACAGCAGCTGGACAATACCAAAGACAAGCTTAGTCCAAAGATGTTGCTAGCATACTAAAAATGCCAGCAACATCCAAAAGCTGGCACCAGAAGGTGCATAGTGTTGCTATAACACAAAGTCCTTCAATGACAAGCTACAGGAGTTTCCAGCCAGCAGAGAACAGAACCATCACCACCATCACCATGGGGACAACGAGAAACCCCCCTGGTCCAACGGTCAACAACAGAGCAATCTGCCTCTGGACTCCTTAAACAGGTTCAAATGTGAGTCCTCACCAACAAGCAGGACCCATTCACCCATTCATTCCAGAGTGACAGGAGCTGCTGACATTAGCAAGATAGCTCCTCAAACAGATCTCACCTGAGTAATACTAGCAAGAAAAAACTTCAGAAGCTGCCCTGACACCTGTTATAACAGCCGCTGACCTGAACCTTGGTACCACAAGCCACAGCACCATCTAAAGGCAGCATTGCTTGTCGCACCAAAACCACACCACCAGAATGCACCACTCGCCAGTGAGCCCAACACAACCTACCTTAAACATTGCTCGCCATTGTCTACAGGTTAGTAAACAGTGTGCAAAAGCAGAAAATATGTGGTGACTGAGACAGATCAGACACACAATAAATGGTTACATTTCCTTAATATAACTTGATTTCTCACCCAACAAGGCAAACTGGACTCTGTAGAACTAGCCCAACTTGCTGTTAACATGCAGAACCAGGCCTCCGGTGACCATAGCAACCCATCAAGAAGGAACATAGAGACTCACTCTCACTTTGAGACAGACAAGGAAACCCTTTTAAATCATATTCACTTAGTAATACACTTAGAGATAGAGATTTTATCTCTAGCATGGCACATTTTTAAAAAATGGCCACTGGGATGCTCGAAATATCACTTTGTAAACAAATGACCAGAACCAAAACCTGCACCTTTTGAGGCAACTTGACGCTGTATCAATCAAGCTGGTTGAGGTGGCTTATTGTGCTGAGCCTATGCCTGAGAAGCTGAGCCTTGAGTGGCCAGACAAATGACAGCACATTAAACAATCTAAGTTGGATGAAAGGTTTTTATCATCCAACAGAGAACAGCCTCTACATTGCAATATCTCATTCTTCCCTGATCTTCACACTGAGTTGTTGAAGTCATGGAAGAATCTATATTTGGCTTTTATTTTTACATCCGGTATGAATAATTATTCTTCTATTGTAGAATTGCATGAGCATGAGTTTGCATGCCATCACCCCATGCCAGCATCTGCATACTAAACTACATAGATGACTGGCAAGTCATGGCCAGTGTAGAGTCTGAGACAGACCAGACACACAACAACTGGTTATATTTTATTAATATAACTACATATATCTCACTCAACAAACCAATCATGTTCTTGGAGTGTCTGTAAAACTACACTGCGTGTCCTCTGAGAACACACAAAGAAACATTTTATTTACTTAAGAATATATAATAGAAATTAACATTATAAATCTTTTAAGAGGTTTCCCCCTTGATATCCGATAAAATTCCATATGCAAAACAGCATGTTGGAAGACAATGAAAGTTATCTTTCTCTCAGAGAGGATAACCTCTATTTGGATCATACAGCTCTTCAGGGCGTGACATCCTCACAGTTTAAAGACTATGTCCAAGAACACAGGTCTCTCTGACACTCTCCTCTCTGACACTCTCTGCTCTGCTCTTGGCTCGCCCTTGCCTGGCTTCCGCTCTTCCTGGCCCTTTCCCCAGGCCATCTCCTACAGTCCTTTAAAGACTCTCAACAGGATAAGAATGCAGAGCTAGAAGAAGTTTTCAGCAGACCTCTAAGCTTGTGCCAGGCTGCGGCCTAGTCTTTCCATTCATCAAAGGCCTCTGCATCAAACTGATTCTCTTTCTTTTATCAATACAACATCCAGCAAAGACCAACTGGAGCCTCAAGTAACTGTATCAGGACACTTTCTTTCAATCAGAGGTGTAAAGTACTTGAGTAATTTTACTTGATTACTGTACTTGAGTATTATTTTTGGGGATTTTAATTTACTTGAGTACAATTAAAAATGAATACTTTTACTTAATTACATTTTTAAAGAAAAAAAAGTACTTTTTACTCCTTACAATTTTATTTACAGTCAAAAAGTACTCATTTTTGGAGATCACTTTATTCTATTTTACCTTGCTATTAATACAACCAATTGAATTGCGCTGATGCCCAGTTTAATTTAAATGTTACTTATTCTGTCAATGAGATTCGTTTTCACATTCCATGAAATTAGTCAGACATGTTCATTGGTCCTTCGGAAGTGATGTCATGTCACATCAATTACCACAATGCACAGCACCTTGACTTGGAAATTAGAGGAATTATAACAGTCAATCAGTGGAAGAAAATGGAGGAAGAATGTGATTCAGCTGCGAACACAGTTCAAAATCAGCCACAGGATCAAGAGCACCCGTGGCCGTACCTTAGCAAATTATTTTCTTTTAGTGGTGTTAGTAAGGATTCATACAAGATGAAATGTATCCTTTGTCTCCCGCTCAACAAGGAAATATCGACCTTCAAAGGTTTGCCATCAAACTTAAGGAAGCATATTGAGGTAAGTACGTTAAGTATTTTGTTTTACTGATACATTTTTTTTTTTGTGTAAGTTTTGACCTTGACGGGCAAGCCGCTTACGTGTGTAGTAGGCCTATTTTCGCTAATGCATGCAATTGACGATAAGGCTCACATAATAAAATGTTAGGAATGCATTTGTAGTTGTAAATTATTTGTTATGGTAACGTTAGCAGGTCCACGGGAAATTTGGCGCCTATAGCTGTATTGCTTTGAATCATTATTATTATTATCGTTCCGCGTTCTCATTGTATTTTAATTCATGCACAAGAAAAGATATCCGTGATCTGATCGACCAAGCGAGAAAATGTGTATTTGCTACAAGATGTGTATTACCAAAAATCACGTTGTATTGTCAGAACTAATGTAACTAAATCATTCCAAATGATTATCGAATCAATTCACAGTCATGTCAGCCTTACAGTCCTGTGTTTTTGTCAATATAAACGGAAAAAATTTGATAGTCACTAAATGCTACTGTATTTCTAAAATAAACAAGTTTTTTAACATTATAAAGTGTGCAATTGGCTGCAAATGGCAGTTTTATTAATGCTGTAATCTGAGTAAATGTAATTATTTATTTGTTGATTTTACAGAGAATGCACCCAAATTACCTCAAAATCTACTCTAAATTGACAGCACAGAAGAGAAAGATCGGGACCTCCGCCCATGCTTCCAGCAGTAAGCAACTGAATGTTGACTCCGTTTTCCTATTCAAACATGTGTCTCCAGTCACTATGAACAAAGCTATATTGAGGTACATCATTCAAGGACTTCATCCTTTCAGCACTGCCATCATTTAAAGAGCTGATTGGTACACTGCAGCCTGGCAGTTCTATCATTACAAGACCTACTTTACGCTCCAAAATAGCTAAAGCTGCTCTGATCATGAAACAGAAAGTGACTGCTGCCATGAGTGACGTTGAATGGATTGCAACCACAGTGGATTGTTGGACTGCACGTAGAAAGTCATTCATTGGTTCAACTGCTTACTGGATCAGCTTACTGGCCAGTGCTATGAATGATATCCACTCAGAGTATGAAATACGTGACAAGGTTGTTTGCAGACTAAGGCAAGCAGTGGCTGTGGTGAGGGTGATGGTGTGGAATTCCAAGACGCCCTACTCTTGGACCAAGACGATGGCTTCGAATTCCAGCTACCAAAACATCAAAAGTGTGCCTGACTCATACTGAACCTAGTCTCAAGCGTTGATGCCCAAAAAGCTCTCTCAAATGAACACTACAAGAAACTCTACAGATCAGTCTTTGGCAAGTGCCAAGCTAGCAGCTGAAGCTGTTGAAGCAGAAAGCAGGCTTCAGCTTTTAAGGCCAAACCAAACGCGCTGGAATTCAACTTTCATGGCTGTTGACAGAATTCTTTAAATTTGCAAAGAAGCAGGAGAGGGCGCACTTATATATATGCACCTCTCTTGAGGTTCCAATGTAAGTGTTTCCCCTCTATTGATGTAAACAACTTTGGGTTGTTGTTGTTGTTGTATACTCTTTGATCATGCCAATTTCTCCTGTAGGTTTAATCCCGCAGAAATGCTGTTCTTGACAGAGTGGGCCAACACAATGCGTCCAGTTGCAAAAGAGCTTGACATCTTGCAAGCGGAAACGAATACACAGCTGGGGTGGCTGCTGCCTAGTGTCCATCAGTTAAGCTTGAAACTTCAGCGACTCCACCATTCTCTCAGGTACTGTGGCCCACTTGTGGATGCCCTACAACAGGGAATCCAAACACGATTCAAGCGTATGTTTAAAGATCCTGAGATCATCGCAGCTGCCATCCTTCTCCCTAAATTTCGGACCTCTTGGACGAATGATGAAACAATCATAAAACGAAGTAAATTAATGCAACCAACAAACTTGAAGAAAAAATTTAATCTGGGTAACTTTTGAGCCATATAGTATATTGTTTTTTTTTTTGGTTTTTTTTGCACTTTTTAGGAATATGAGCCGTTCTTTGGCTGTGATATCAATATGAATATTGATGTATTGTATTCATGCAGCAGGTTGTAGATTTTAGACCTGTAGATGACCGCGCATAAATGTAGTTAATGACAAAACCCATAAAACTTGTTCCCAGAAGCCCCTCAACCAAACCTTTCTCTGTGTCTCCTTACTCTGCTTGTAGGCCTGGACTACATCAGACTGCATGCGGAGCCTTTGGACCACAATAAGGAATTGGCCAACAGTTCATCTGATGAAGATTTTTTCGCTCATGACAACACATGAAGCCAGCAAAGAGTTGGATGGATATCTGGCCTGCATTTCAGACACCAGGGAGTCTCTGCTCACGTTCCCTGCTATTTGCTGCCTCTGTATCAAGACTAATACACCTCTTCCGGCATCGGCAGCCTGTGAGAGGCTTTTCAGCACTGCAGGGTTGCTTTTCAGTCCCAAAAGAGCTAGACTTGACTCTCACAATTTTGAAAATCAGCTTCTGCTTAAGTTAAATCAGAGGTTTTACAACTTTGAGTAGCATGTTGCATATTGGCATTAGGTGTGTCTTGTAATTTAATAGTTAAATACAAACAGTTCTAAAGCAGGATAAAACCTTGTATGTGGTTCATTCACTTCATGTGTTTCAAAATTAAAAGCTTAAACAAGAATCTCTAGTTTTCATTCTTGCTGGTACTTTTACTTTTTTAATACTCAAGTACAATTTTAATGTAGTACTTTTTTACTTTTACTCAAGTTTGATTCTGGCCAAATACTTTTAAGTAAAATTTTCACTCAGTACTTGTACTTTTACTTGAGTAACATTTAAGTACTTTTTACACCTCTGCTTTCAATAGGCAAGACATGCAAGTATCACACTTGGTCTTAGTAATTGGAGCTTTAACTACCATTAGCCCTTTTTACTGAGTTGTGCTGAAATTAAGAAACTGATGGTTCATTCAGGCTGTTGATCTGCTGGCTTTCCAATAACGTGAATGTCTAATCCAACCTCTGCAGGCATCTGCGGCGATATCCTCACATGCTGCATCCATGGCAGCCAGCAGGGTCATCCGGGTATATGGCTGGTGATCATAAATCTTCCACCTCCAAGCTGAGAAAAACTCCTCAATTGGGTTAAGGAATGGAGAGTAGGGTGGAAGGAGTTCAATCAGCATCCTGTAGTGGGTGGAAAACCACTGCCTGATGATGTCAGAGTGATGAAAACTGACATTATCACAAATTACTACATACTTTGGTAAATCCCTCTTATTATCAGGGATAACATTTCTGTAGAGGCTGTCTAAGAATGTGAGGAGACGCTCTGTGTTGTATGGTCCCATAGTGGAAATATGAGCTAGCACACCTTGGTCTGAAATAGCAGCACACATAGTGATGTTACCTCCCCTTTGGCCTGGAACATCGACAGTAGCTCTTTGACCGATGACATTTCGACCACGCCTTCTGCATTTGGCCAGGTTAAAGCCAGCCTCATCCAAGTATATGCAGTTGTGAGGTGGTTCTCTTGATTCCAGTTCCATTATACCCTATATAGCGTCTCAGGTTACGTATGTAACCCTTGTTCCCTGAAGGGAACGAGACCCTGCGTCGGAAAACACTATGGGAACGGCATCAGCTTATATGCGCTCTGAAACACCTGTCGCACAATCAATTACGGGGCGCTTACATCACAGGCGGGGTGACGTCACGACCAGGAAGCTATAAAAGCACGTGCGTTAGAGCACGCCCCCAGCTCCAAGTAAATGAAGCGAACGCGGGCAAGGGGTATTGGAAGTATGGGAAGAGACGCAGCGTCTCGTTCCCTTCAGGGAACAAGGGTTACATACGTAACCTGAGACGGCAATAGGCAATGCAAAATAGCATCAGTAATCCAGCGACTGAGCGTCTGCTTGGTCGCGGGGATACCACGCTTAGGGTGACCAAAACAGACAAATAGCTGGTCAGATCTTCGCCACAGGGCAGCTGGACACATACAGTTTAGCTTCTCCTGGCCGTGCTCCCGAAAGGGAGGAGGGCAGAAGGCCTGCAGTATGACTGGCCGTAGTACAACTAAAGGATTCTTAGAAATATAACCCTGCCTAGGGTAAAGAAAGGCTTTGACCAACCCAGGGGCAAAGTCCAAATAGGAGGGGGCC
>JAZGTK010000722.1:0-54925 GCA_036877625.1 Ambastaia sidthimunki
TGTCCTTAAATTCTTCAGGTGCTGTAACTTCTTTCATTTCCCAGCATGCTATGCATGTTTGCATTGACTCCATGATCATGAGCTCCAGCTTTGTTAAGAATAGACACTGCCTGATTAACTGATGCTATATAAATGTTTGAAAGGAAAATTAATTTGGCAATTACCTATAGAAATAATGTATTTGGAATATGTAAATATCCAATATCCGAAATACCTTTATCAGGGTGGTATTAAATTAAATATGAAAGGTTTCCTGTTTAAAAAAAAAAAAAGCAATGTTAAGCAGAACTGGACTCATGTGGGTTTATATGCATTTCACATTGTTGTCTGTCACAAATAGCAACAGAAGTGATGGTCACTCACTTTTAAAAACAGAATAGAATAGCTAGTTACACTCAAATAGTGGTGTAGTTTGGATAACTATCCAATTATTCGTTTAAATAATTATTCCAATAGCAGCATACTGTTACTTATACCAGAAAAAAATACTTGCAATACTTGAACAAATAAACATCTGTTCTTGTGGAGTACAAATAATCTATTCCCAAATGCAAAAAGTATGCTTTTATTTACAAACAGTAAACAACACTATTTACTATTTGCAAACAGCATCTGCCATCCTTATCGCTACATGACCAGAGCCAGTACAGTTTGTATTCTTAACTTTTTTTTCCTTCTGCAAAAGACTTTGGGTACATCTTACACATATACAACAGCAAAACAAGAATAATGAAGCTATTGGCTTATTTTACCCATTTGAACTGCATAATGAAGAACAGAAGTTTTCTCAGAGAGGCTCCTGGTGTTACAGGAGGCAGCATGAATCACAGTAAGACTCAGCGCCCATCCCGGCCCGTCTAATGTGGACATAAAGCCTGCGCCCACAAATGAATTACTGCATATCTTAATCAAGTTAGCATCCAGTTATTTCTGCTGGCAAATAAATATTTCTATAATGCTATACATCGGCTCCTTCCCATCAGGGCCAGGCTATTAAAGTGATTACATTAGAGCCCCGATAGTGTGAGAGATGGACACGCAGCGACTTTTATGTGCCGGTGGGCCACGGCGCACAATTACAATACCAAAAAAGTCATTTGGAGAGATCGTGGTAATATGAGAATGGACGCGGCGGGCTGACCTTCCTGTCCTCTCATTTCAATGCGGCCATTTTGTTTCGCGCAGTGAGGATCCATGGTGGCTTGGGGGGTAGTTTGTCCTCATTAGAGCGGCTCTGAAAGGGAGCGCAGCGCAGGCGCGTGTCCGACACAATCTGATAACACAGCTGAGGAGTGCGGAAAATCAATCCGTTGTCAGTGTGACGGGGGGAGCCGTGAGGAGAGATGGCTTCCGTGCCACCAGAGGAGAAGAGAGGGGTCGGAAACACGGGGGGACAATGAGTCACATTGTTGGCACTCGAGCTAAAGCGATGATGATTTTGAACCCGGAATGTGCTGACACTTTAAAGATGAACATATACAGCACAGGCAGACACACACGCTGCTGTCACTGCACAGTCACTGTGATGTTTCATCTAAATGCAGAGTGAATAAAGAGGCTGGATGAATTGGAAGCTCCACAGTTAAGTTTATCATTCTAAGTCATCATGACCTCGTTTCTTAAGAGGATCTTATGAGTAGTTACATTTTGCAGTGTTTTATTTCCTCTCGATCTTTTCACCGCTCTTATTTCTTTTCACTTACTTTTTATCTCTCTTTTTCTCTTCAGAACTAATCCGATATAGAATATGATATACAGTCAAGGAAGGGAACTCATCAAATGTACGGCCTTATGTGTAGTCAAAAAACAGAAATAATCATATATAGATCTGCTATGTAATGTGGACCTAATCAGTTGTGCACCATTGACAATCATTTTAAATGATTACATTAAATTACATTTAAAAACCCATAAAGGTCATATATAAAATGTGCACATTTGCATTTGTCGCTCACAGACACAAATAGGCTGTCCACGTTAATTCCCACAAAGCTTCGCCCTCTTTGTTCACGTTTTGTCTCCTTTAGAATGCGTGCATTAAATTTATGAAAATTGTGTTTCTAATATTCCTACAGCCCAGCCCATAACGGCCTTATTAAATCAATTGGGTATGATTACGCTGGATAAAAAAAATCAATGCCAGCCTGTAATTGCATATTACAACGTTATTTTCCGCATTGATATTGATAATATGTATGTTTACATTTCGCGTGATTAAAATCAATGTTGTAAAGTGAGTTATGACAGCTTCTGTTGATGAGTCACATTTATGGAGCACGTTTAATAGGGTAGTTGATGCTTCACATAGAGTGCCATCATTTATCTCTATATAGAAGCTTCCAGGGCCAGAGCGAGATGCTTTCTCTCTCTTTCTCTAAAGCTATCTATCCAGCTTTCCTTGTCATGCTGTTTCCTACTGTACTATTTTTTCAATATATCTGCCATTTCACTTTTAATTCACCACACTAACACGAAATTGTTGTATGTTCACAATAATACTTCATTTTTTTTTTAGTTGAAAGGATATTACACTTCTTTTTTCCAAGTGCAATCTGTAACTTTTTTGGCTAAAAATAAACAAAAAAACAGTTATTGACTAAGTAAATAACAGATCAGTGTTCAAAATGATCTTTTTATCTTACCCTCAAATCTCAATGGTAAACTTATAACAATAATTTATAATTTGAGATGTCGGGTCCAATTCCTCAGGAAATCAGGCTTGGCTTTGAATTTAACATATGTTTAAAAAAAATGTATAGTAGCCTATAGTAGTTTCAAACAGAGATGGCGATAAAGAGGCAAAAGTTACAGTTTGCAGCTTTAATTAACTGCAACTCCAATCACTGCAATAATGGGATTTTATTAAAAGTGGAGGACAGTTTACTTGCATTCAACTGGAAAACAAGACAAACCAAACCAAGCAAAAGTTATCTGGAATGTACCGTAATATCCAAAGTGCATTATCATTTGACAAGCAGTGCACAATTTTAGAACTATCTCAATTTAATCTTGAGAATTTCTCCACTTTTGTATATTCGCCTCTGATTCAATCTCGCTATTACATCCCAGAATTTGCACTTCCATTCCTGCTTGAGTGACGTGCCCATCACCCAAATGAGATTGGACTCCTCCGAAGGATAAATGTCCCTCTCCAAACTGTTTCCCCCCCTAAATAGCTACGGCACTTTACGCTGCCACTCAGAGAACATTTTGTTGGTACCCGGCACCTATGACGGCCTCGCTCTTAATTGTGTTAAGGGGCTCTTTGGATGATCCATTTTACTTTGGGATGCAATGTTTGCTTCATGTTCCCCATATCAGGTGCCTCTCCTGCAGTTTGTGTGCGTAACCTGATCCTCCTGAGGGACGCCACTGCAGTAAAAACAGAACACACGTGTGGGGACACAAACGCTCAGAAACAAGCACAAGCACCCTGGCGTTTAAAATGATGGCTTGATATCGAAAAACATCCCATCACTCACTGTAAGAACAGATATATTCCTATGAGAGAATAATCAAAGAGAATTTAACATCATGATGAATGCGCCCGCTGCTTTATGAAGACACTTTATTGTGTTGTAGCATTCCTCATTCGTAAGTTGCTATGTAAAAGTGTCTGCCAAATGAATAAATGTAAATGTTATGAGTGTATGCAAAACCTAACTTAATGAAACTCTGAATTCTTGTGAAGTCATTTTGTGAAGAACATATTTTTCTGAATTAGGAAATTCCAAACAGGAAAGAAACTTAAAGAAAGCCTCACATCCCAAAAACTACCATACCAGTCCACTAATTGAAGCAGAGCTGTACTTTGAATCCATTGTTTTGTCATTAAAGAAATAAGCTACTTGTCTATTAGGTTAAATTATTAAGCCAACCTGTGTCCATGATGACGAGGTCGAGGCTGGGCTGAGTTTGGAAACTCCGCCTCCCCGGATCTCTGTCTGCTCTGTCGGTGAAGCTTTAACTTTAATTAAAAGTTTCTTCCCTGTAGGTGCCCTACATCCCTCTCCAAGGTGACTGAAAAAGAGTAAGAACCGATTATAAAAAAAGAGAAGTGAGAATAAATGATGGAAGTGTGTGAGAGGCTGAAAGCCAGAAGTAAAAGTGTGCCACAGAGGAAAGATATGACACCAGAGCTTACACGATCAACATTCACAGATTCCTCAGTAGTGGGACAAAACAAGCTGCAAAACTGAAAAAACAAGATACATGAATTGTTTTTGATTAATCTGTTCACCTTTGATTAAGAATGTTCACCTGTGATTGGGTGCAACCTTTTCCCAAGAAGCAAGATTTTTGAGAAAATATCTCAGTTTTTTGAGACTTTACTATTCCTTTGCAATTTGAGGGACGGAATAAATGGGTCATTTTTATGAAAACATAAGAAAATAAAAGCACAATAAATTATTCAAACTATAAAAACCCTAAAATCCTGATGTTAAACTCATATTAGATGAAATGGACAGAAAGTCTTAGACAGATCACAGCTTTGAAACCTTATAATATCAAATCATATCAAATATCAAATTTCTCTTTCCTCTTACATTAATGCATATTTATATTTTTGTTTAATATTTTGATGATAATATATATATATTTAATGACACTGCCTTCAAAAATTATTCATTTTAAAGTGGAAAAGTTTCCTGTTAAAATTAAAGGGACTTGTTTTGGCCCACGTTTCAGGAACGAATGTCTGTCAGGCAAGAATTAGAAACATATTAAAGTTTATAGCTCAATATACAATAGTAATGCTGATAAAACTTCTTTTGCGCAACTTTTTTCTTTTTTCCTGTCTTGTTCATCAATCATCTCTTGATAGACAAAGTTGTATCTCTGAAGAAATAGGTTCATATCAAGCTGTTACAAAGGACAGATTTCTACTATTCTTTCATCAGTAAGTGCTCAAACAGTATGTAAGTGTCGATCATAAATCATTCTTCTGAGTCTAAGTCTGAGTCTGAGATTATCAGACAGCAAGCGTCTGTCTGGTAACACTTCCCCTCACAAATGATAATTGAGAATCAGACTTTGAGGACGTGGCACTGGGGTACACCTCCCCTAACTCATCTTATGGGGGATCCAGGGCTACAGGGCTCCCCTCTAGTTCAGTAAAAGCAGCACGGTCCAAGGGGAGAGAGATGGAAGTGTGAGGGGCCGCGGAAAGTGCAATGGGGGGTGGGGATGAGGACGAGGGAGCTCTCTGTTTCACTTAGTGTCTGTCTCCTGGGCTGGCTCGCAGCTGAGCCCTCCTGTGACTGGGACTTTATCTGCGTTCAATCACGCCGGAGCTCCAGCAGGCCAGATCGTTGGCCACCCCGGGCTCGCGGACAGTGAAATATGGCCACAATTAGCCCCGGACACAGTTCAATGATGATAAAGCACATTCACACCTTTTACGCCATGATTAAAAGGCCTGCCCACTCAGCCACTGATAGAGAGAACTAATTTCACATTATTATTATTAACATTACCATCCCTTGATTGTAATGCACTCACCCATTTTTTTCATCCCATACTCTCTCTATCTCTGTCTTTCATCCGAGCCTCAGATAGATGCTGGGGGGCTCTTTATCATTTACACATCAGTGGCTGTGCATTGCTCTGCGGTCTGCCCCATTTATTTTGCCTTTCTCTTCTATGTATACCTATAGCGCTCCATCTTTATTCACATCTATCAGACTGTATGCAGGGCAGCCCATCTGCCCGCGGCCACTTCTCCAGTGCCAAACAAACAAGACACCTGCAGAGAATATTACACAGTCCCGTCAGCTGAGACCCTCCGATGTCACCCGCACAGATATGAACCCCCGCTACAGATACACGCGTACAATCACAGGCCCCTTACCAAAAAAACAGGCGCTGGGGAAAGTCACTCCTCACCCGAAAAGAGTTGATAAATGGAGGGGCCGTAATGAAATGGAGACATCAAGGAGCATGAAAAGGAGGAGAAGAGAGGAGAGAGGTGGGAGGGTGTGCAGTAATCCTGCAGGAACAGAACTGTCTACAGAAAAAAGCAAAAGAACAGGGGAGTGAGAGAGAGAGAAAGAGAGAGAGGGGCAGAGGAATAAGAAGGATCGCCTTTCGTCTGTGTTCCATCAAGGGAGAAATTACACATTTACTAAGGTTTTTTCATAGGACGACGGCCCCCATAGATCAAACCACTGGATGTACGAGCCAATTTTCAACATGAAATATAGACACCAAGAATCAATTTCACCTGTGTTCTCTCCCCTTCTTTCCTCAACACCGACGTTCCCTGGTCTCCCGGACCCATGGATCAGACCATGGTTTATGTCCTCTCGTTACCCATACACTGTCCAATACACCTCTATTACAAATGTCGAGTGCATGTAAGATATAAGTATATTAAATAGGCTTATTTAAATAAATCATGCTACCAGGCTATATAATTGAGTCTGGAATTTTACCTCAGGTAAAAACCCTCTTTTTATTCTTTTACCAAGCCATCCTGAGTTTATTCAGTGGGAGACAGAACTACAGCACTGGGGAATAACCTACAAGCAAATACATAAAAAGTAAATGAGGCAAAAAGTCAAATCAATAAAAATATGTGTGATTTGATTATCTTAAAAATATAGGCACAATTTGCATAAACAAAATCATCCTCCCTACAAGCGTTTATAAATAACGCTGCGGCGTCACACGACTCGAATTTCCCGTTCCCAGTGGGAAAGTTAATTAAGACACTCCCAGCACATATCCAGACATTATCTGGAAGAGCGAGCTCATGATGGTGAGATTATTCTCGCTGTCTGTTGTTTGTGCGGGGGTAGAGTTTACGACATGTGGTAATGTTTTTAATGCTCACACACAGCTTCACGAGTACTGCGAGATGCTTACACAGCTGTGTGATCTGCACCTGGACTTCAGGAAGTCACTCCTTCAGCCCACTTCCGCTCTGCAAAGAAATACAGACAGAGGAAGTCCAGAAGTGGATTCTGTTCTGTAACTACTACAGAACAGAGAAACTAGATCTGCCTCACCTTGTATAACCACCTTGCCTATTTTGACATAGAAGAGCAAATATCTACATTTTGAAATACTCTTTAGTATTTATACTCTTAATTCTGCTTACACATATAAGATTGTGTCATTGTAAATGTACATTCCATGTTAAATGATGCTATAGTAACTGATAAGGAAGTTCAGCATCATATACTTACATGATATACATATACATATTTTATACAATTATTTAATAACATGTCTCAGTACTGTGTTTGAGTATTTAATATTATATTAGCATTTTACCTGCCATGTGTTTAAAATTGCAAGCATTATAAAGAATTCTGTATTTCTCTATAATTTAAGTGAACAAAATGCTTACATTTTTTAAACACTTAGAGAGAAAAGAAAAAATTAAGATTTTCCATAAGAATAAAAGCTTTAGTCACATTTTCTACATTTCATCTGTACATATTTTCCCTTTGGCTATACGCAACCCCCCCCCGTGTCTCTGTCTACGTGACAAGTGTTCTCAAAGCTCTGCTGAAGTTCACCTACAGTCATAGTTTCTGTCAGAACACAATTACTCCACATCCAGGAAAGAGGCCCTCCGATAAGCAGTGGGAGGGGCTTCATGTAAAATTCACTTAGGTGCCATATTTTTCCTCCTGGACAAGATTAATTGTATTATAACTCGTTTCAGGGAAGAATAATGGCACGGCCGCCGTTCTTCTCAAACACTCCGCTCACGGGTATTTCTTAATCCATCCTGCAGAATTGAGGTTAAGAGGGGATCTCCTGGAGGTTATCTGACTCTTCTACAAGAGCCAGCAGAGATTGATGGGCTAAAGAGACTGAGATGCGATGGTCATATTCATATGGTAATGCCCCATTGTCACAAGCAGCGCATGGTTTTCTTAATCTCGGCTGCAGTGAAATTGAGCCGAGCGCTTTATCATGCGATGGGAGATGCCACAAAACGACGCGTGTTCGGAATTGGATGTGTTTTTGTAGAACATGGATTATTTCCAGTGGAAATCTGAGAAGTAAAATGATATCTCAATCCGTTAGGGTGTGTTTTTCTACAATATGAATTCCAGTGAAGTGAAGGATCTTTTAAAGATATGGATGAACACAAATCGTGCTGGTCTGATAAAAAAAAATGCTGTCTGTCATGGATTACTCACACAGTTAATGTATTAAGTCTTGAATTTGCATCATGTTTTACTTAAATCCATCAATAATATACGTTCAACAAAGCAAATATTATCTGATATAAATCTTTGTAATTTATTGTGCAATGTATAAATGTCAGATTAACCATTGTATGAACATGACAAATAACACAGGTTTAATAACTGGCTCCATTCATCTGCCCTGTAGAATTCATCCACGATCTGTCCTGTATTATGCAGTATTATGGCCTCTTCCTCTATGCCTACAACACAGACTTAAAGCAAGAGCTAAATAGCGAACATTTCACCACAATGCATTGTGTGGACACTGTTGTAGAAAAATACTACTTAATGTCAAGCACTTTTTAGAAATAATAATCAAGTAGTTGGAGCCTCAGCCCAGCAGTTATTAGCTCACATGCTCTGATGCACAGAGTTCGACATTTCCTGTCCCTCATTTCCTGTTCTATCTCTCGCTGTTCCTATAAAAAAGTGGTCAAAAATAACCAAGTTAAAATCTGATTAGGCCGAGTTGGTGTGGTGACTGCAGCAAACTGCCTGACCAACAGCAGTTCCCGCAGTGGCAGGTGTACAGATAGCTGTAGGAGGATTTGATTAAGTTTGCTGTGTTTTTGACTGCTGGTCAGTCTTTCAGTGCCCATTGGATTTCTGTATCCAAGTGCTTGTGCGTGCATTTTTCTCCATATCATCTGCACACCGCCCAAGTCGCTAATCAATAGGCATATTAATCATTTGGAGAAAAAAAAGGTGACAAACCAATTATTAATCTGCCCTGTCAAGTCCAATACAGTAATGAATTTACTAAAAATGGTCTTCACTTCATCCATTCATTAACTGCTGATGGGTGGCAGACTTCACAATGTCACTGGATTTTCTCTAGTATTGATGCCGCCCTGGCAGCTAATTTACAACCTTACCTCTTGTGCAGAGCCGTAGTCTGCACTAATAAAATGAGGCTTGATAATCGTTAAGGGGCCTGTCGGACAGCAGGCATGACTGTGACTGCCTGCACCAAACCTGCCTAGCACAACACTGTCCCAAACTAACATCCCTGCCTAACAAGTGTGTACACAAAATGCGTACGCGCCCATTACCAGCCTGTGTGTGCGCACTTTAGTGTAACACAGTGTGTAGGTTTCTGTACAGCTGCAGTCTTTGACAGGCAGAAAAAGGCATGTTGCACTCTGGGTAGAGAGCCACTCATTGTCATTTCCATAGCGGGCAGCCATCTCACTGTCTGCTTGCTACACATATGCACACAACACAAAGCCTTTTAGGTTCACAGCAGCTTTTAGGTTGTGTGCCGTCGACACACAACTCCACAGACCCACAACTGTCAAAACAAGAGGTTTTGACTTCCCCTAATCATTTACTTACAGTATGTCTTCATCAGCTTTTATTGATGGCTGTTTTACACCCCACTAAACCTATTGACTACATAGAGATCAAAAGACAGATGATGCATTGAGAAATCATTTACTGGGTGCAACTCTCCCTTGTAAGTTCAATTAATGATCATTCCATGAGCCGAGGAGCTTGTGATTAATTCCCTGCAAGCAGAGTGATCAGAAATATCGCAAACAAGCCTGCTTCTGTTTCAGCCGGACTTGAAGTTGGACCAGCCTTTCAGACAGACATAAAGTCTCTTTGCATGTGCACTAAACAGCTCAGTTGGCCCAGACTAAGATCATGTACTATTTATACACTTACTGTTGTTGAGTGGTGAACCCTCTCCCAGCCCCACAACCCTAAATTTGCATACAAATGAAGTTCTAAATGGGCTCAATGACATAATTGACTTGCAATTAGAAATATTCCAGAGCTGGTCACTTTGCAGTGGACAGAGCATGAGCAAAATGAGGGGAAAAAGGCCTGTTTAGCATATTAATGAAGCTCATTAGCTGTCACTTCACTGAGCTGACAAGAGGACTTATATATGCAATGGCCCCACAGCTTAATTTGAAATGTGAGTTCTCAACGCTAATTGTTTTTGAGCATGTTTCTTTAGATCATTGCAAAAATTGTGTCATTTTGTCATCTGCGGAAGAACACTGCAGGCAATACAGACTGCACATATCAAATCTAATATCAGCGTGTTGCTTTAATTCAATTGCCATTCAAATGGAGGCCGAGGCATAAAAACAGACGCAAAGGAGCATTTACACACTGTACATAAATGTGTTCAGTCAAATCGACACAAAAAATAAAGACAGATCACATACCAATGTAAAACAAAGTACAGTGGTGGTACAATGGAATCAAATGGTAACCCCAAGATACTGATTATCATATTCATATACCACTGTATTTAAGTGTCACTTGAATGCACATCAAAAAATATGGTAATCATATCAATAAATATGGTAAAATATGGTATGTCATGGTAAAGACAGGACAATACCTACATAAATCTTTTTGCAAGTGTTTTAAGTACCTTACCACAGTTTATACACAAATGAATCAAAGCTGAACTGGATAGAGCAGTCAAGATGAAAAGCCTGTGGCTGAACAACAAGCGCTCCAGAGCGGGTGAAATTGTCTGAGATACAGAGTTATCTTCACTCCGTCAGTGATGGGCCACTGCAGCTCTCCACTGTCTGCAAGGGTAAGAAATGAAGCCCGGCTCTTTTGTTTGTAGGCTGCCTAATTATCCGCTGGTGTAGTTTGTGCCAACCTCTGTGTGTGTATGTGTGTATGTGTGTCTGTGCGTGCGCTGAGGATGTTGGTGGTTATCGCGACAGCTTTAGCACCCCCACATTGTAAACACGGGCCCCAGTCGCTTCCCCCGGCTTGTTAACATCATCTGCGTCACTCAGCACACCGTTACTGTCAGGTCCTCGCTGCGCCTGCCGCAATCAGCATTAACCATGTCAGCCCCTTAATGGGCCCGCCATAAAACCAGCTGACAGGCCAGCCAGCGTCGATCTGCGCCCAAGACAAACTGCCTTCCCGCCCTCCGCGCACACACACACATGCCCACACACACACATTTACACATACTGTAGACACGGGCACACAGAGAAGCGTACACACTCTAGTTAGCTCACATACGCACAGCCACACACACAAATAGCGTCTCATCACTCGCCATCTCCCCAGCCTGCCAGACTCACTAGCGCGATGGAGGTTGTGCTATGAGATTATAATAACAATAACAGGGCCACCCAGATCCATTCTGCTGTCAACAAGTGGAGAAAAGCCACTTGATAACGCCGCTCTTTCCAAGCTGCCATTTTTCTACCATTCACTGACCCTCCGCTGGGTCTGTAACTACACTGCGAAAAATTACTCTATCATATCTATAAAACTGAGCCCGTTTTTTTGTGAACACACACAGACACACACGCTGTCTTTCCTTTTTTTCCTTTCGGTTTTTTATACAATGAGAGCTAGCTCTGCTGCATAGCGCTTCTCAGGCTGAATGCTAGTTGATGTCATTATCCTATCGAAACAGAGATGCTAAGAGCTTCAGCTTGGTATTTGTTGTTTGTTTTACACTTCATGTAAGTGATACGCACTTGCGTATGCACACAGGAGCGTTCGGGAAAATCAAATGGCTCAGTGCATTAGATGACTGAAATTTAGACACTAGTCATACAGTATGTGGTTATTATACAAATTGGTGGCTTGTACCTCGGAGAGACTTGTTATGCAAGGTGACTTGCAAAGCACACATTTCACATATTGGTTCAGCGTAAATTCAGAACGCATACTGGATCAAATAATACAAAGTGCTTTGTGCAAGGTTGAACTTAATCTTAGATGGGAATCTTAGACCTGAAGTGAAAAACACTGAGCTTGTGTTATAATTTCACAGATCTTCAGAAATAACAGTGGCAGACTATTTAATAGAAATGTACTCTGAGAAGTGATATTTTGACACAGCAATTAAAGCTGTCTGGACAAGCAACTAAGCTTACATTTAAGAATTTAGCAGATGTTTTTAGCCAAAGCTACTTTTAAAGGAGCAATGTCACAACAAAAGCAATGCACCCTCAAACAGGCAACTTAATTATAAATATGGAAAGAAGCCCCACCTATTGTATGCACAGAAAGTGGGCAAGATTGTATATGGAGATATTGAAACAAGGACACAGGCCTATAGAACACAGGAAACAAGTGCTCCCTGCATACACAAGCTAACTGTATTTCTGTTGATTAGTTTATGGATTTTTGTGTTAGCCTGATTTGGTTTTTGAACAAGCTAATGGCAACAGCCATGAAACTCGCAGCCCGATAAAAAAAGCAACAATTTCAGAATCAATTTACTGAACTCAGACAGTTGACATTCAGATTTTCACATGACTTCACCTACAACAAACACAATGTCCTGAAGCACAGGTCCCTCAGCAGATCATTCAGGTTGAAGACACTCTCACGTACTGTCCGTCCGTCGGGACATAAAAGCAAGGGGACGCGCGACCATGTCGGATGCTGGCCTTTACGTAAACGGCTCTTGGGGCACAAAGGCTAAGTACCTCCTCGCCCCCCAGCCGATGGCTGCTTTTTCGGACGGCGCTCTGAGACGATGCTTCTCCAGGTAGACTGAAATGGCCACCACCACGAATGCGCTTGACCTTTCCCTCCCTGCTCTAATCTGATTGTGCCTCCTTTATGTAATCAGCCGCTAAAGGTCACAGAGCTATTTAACATGGGAACCCTTTAGCTATGGAATTTGCCTTGCAGTAAATTACCTTTATTATGTTTCACTCACATGTCACCCATGCAAAAAGCTGCTTAACTCCTTGGGTGTCAAGAGTCTTACAAGCGATAATGTTAATGGTTAATCGTTACTGTAACACTGTCCCATTCGAGGGTAAATCATTTGATATATCGGTAAATGTAATGAAGTGACAGCATTTTTACATGAGTGCTACTCTGCCTCACAGGTAAGTGAAAATGACCGGTCGGGCAAATTTAATGGATCCCGTTAAGGCACTTTTTGAATACTGTGCATTACTTAAGTATATTCGAGAGGGCCATACACAGGTCATGTCACTCAAAAGACAGGATTTCCCACTGGGTGAAAAACAACCAAAATATAAAGTGAAATTAGAGCTACGATGTGCTGATATTTATTATTGTGGAGCTAAGTGTAGCCCTTCAGCTAATATCAAATCCAAACGTGGAAGACTGTCAGATTTATAAATATGACAGTAAAAATAAAATGTCAGGCACACTGTGACATTCACTTGTGGGCAATGTCAACTCTGGAAAAATGATGGATCTGTCATTAAATTTGTAGTTATGTAAATCACCAAAATATGGCCAATGTTAGTCATTCTGACGGCTGTTTACAGCCGAGTCAATTATGTCAGAGATCTAAAATTCAGTTCTTAATGTATGAATTCACTCTTTTAGAAAAGATGAACAGAAAATGTGAAAAGTTCTAAATATGTGGTATTGCAGGATGGCCCTGTATAAAAATAACAAAACTGGCAAAGTTTAAGCAACAGTACTGGTAAAGCAACAGTAGTTTATATAGAATATCAAACTAAACACCGAATTTGGAAACCCTGCATTATTCTTTAAATTGAAATGAAGTTATAATGAAACTGAAGTTACACAATAAGGCAGACTTTTAAAAAAATTGATAATTTAAAATGTTGTACTAGAATTCAGGCTATATCAAGCCATTACATACTATAAAACTTTTAAGACACAGAGTCCCTTTCTACAAAGCCATTGCAATTTAATACTACTATAGCAACTGAGTTACTTTTACCACAGAGACATGCGTCTTTATAGAGGTCACAAATAAAAAAAAGACTTTGGTTCTGTCCTTCAGGTTTTCTTTCTGTTTCCACTGCAGGGGAGCAATCTCCTCTATCCAGCACACACACTGGTAAGGGCTCTTAAACCCCCACACTGTAACACAGCACAGTCCTGAAAAGGGTCCAAATGAGATAATTCATGTCTGTTTGCTCTAAATGGGAAAGCATCGTTTTCTAATAGAATCATATTTCACCCAGACTAAAAGCTTCCTCAGGAACAATTAAAGATAACGAATGAACGTTGCCTTATTCAAACTGATCCCTCCACATATGCACCCATAACTCTAGACCAATTGTAAAATTGCCTCTTTGCGAATGTGCTGCAACGTTTAATATGATGTTACAGTCTCTTTCATTAATCAACTGCTAATGAGATTGAAGCCTTACAGTTGACCAGGGCTACGTCCTGCTTACTCAGGTTCTCAGAGCCATTTTTGCAAAGAAAGATTTTTTCCGTTTACCTTGGCTCTACATTCAAGCAAAAGAAATAAAGTAAATATTTAAATTTATAAATACTGCAGTTTTTACAGAAGTATTGAAACTCAAGCAGGCAACAAAGCATTTCCCCAAACAATGTGCGTTTAACTAATATAATAAGCGTATTGATTAATTTCTTGTGTTAACATCTCTTATCTTAACATCTAAAGAGATTCACAGATCTGCTTTCTAATAAAATTGACCCAAAAAAGGTTATAAAAGGAAAATAATGCATCAGCACTATGCCTAGAGTACCAGTCCAGCTGCATTAAAGCATCTCACCCATTAGCAAAGGTGCATAAAATCTTACGGATTGAATTTTCACCCGTGAGTTTGTTTTAACCACACGCTATTTTATTTAGATAATCAGCTAAAACAGTAACCTAAAATAATGCACAACAAACCAAGAAAAGAAAGCACTGCATTCTGACGAAGTGCAGTAAGAAACCTGCGTAAATTTCTCTGCTAGTTTTCATCGCCTAACTCTTTTTAGTAAACTTAATTAAATACTGGATGAAAGTAGTACAAGGAGATAATTCCCAGTAAGACAAGTGGTACAAATTAGCATTAAAAAGGTAATGCTCCCCATTGGTGTACTTTATCTTAAAGCAATATTAGAGTACACTCTCTCCTCTAGTGTAATATGTGTAATATTCTTAAAACTTATTCATGCTTATACGGTACCAATTACATACCTCTATCTGATTAAAGGTGATGTAACAGTGCTGAAAATCCCCATCTCTCTGCAGTACTTATGACTATTCTTTCAG
This sequence comes from Ambastaia sidthimunki, assembly GCA_036877625.1. NCBI lineage: Eukaryota > Metazoa > Chordata > Actinopteri > Cypriniformes > Botiidae > Ambastaia > Ambastaia sidthimunki. The sequence continues at coordinate 15,190 of JAZGTK010000722.1, forward strand.
AGTACTGTCATTTAAATGAAAGATACCTACTGCTTCAGGGCTGACCAGTCTCAATCTATTACCAAGTCTAGGATTTAGTGTCAAACTAGTTTGAAACTTTTACTTTTTCCTTAGGGAAAAGCATTTTGGCAAAAGTTTAGAAAAATGTTACTCTTCAAAAGCCGGTAAGTATCCATAGATGGTTCCAGGATTTGAAATGGCCACTTTGAGGAGTTTTAATGGGACATTCGCTACTCAGCCAGGGGTCAGGTAAATACTGTTCAGATCACGTAATGTGGCTGTAATATTTTGTAGATCATGTTTCTATTATTTAAATGACACTGCACAAAGTAGGGAATCACACTGGCACATGGAAAGGTTGAGCAGCGGAGGGAAATGATTTAATGTAATGGGTGGAATAAAGCGTCATTAGTGCAAATTAACTATTGTCAGCCGAGGTGATCTTGTTGGGTGCTAATGCCATTGGCAGCCGTTGAAGGTGGCAATTTACGCACAGGGGGTGGGGTGAAATGAAGTGCACACCGGAATGCGTTTAGCACCCAGTGGCAGCCGCGGTCACAGCCGTTCCATTGGGTTTTGTCTCCTAGAGTTTAAGCAGTGCCAAGATGAGGGATGCGCATGTTTAATTCACGCCGTTTAGGTTTAACTTCAGGCCAGGAATGGGCCGTAGTCCATTAATTAGTACCAAACGGCCGTTCAAAACAAGATCTGCCTTGTACAGGTCGCCCGTTCTCCCAGTTTTGAGGGCTGCGGGTTTACTTCCATCACCTGCCAACCTGCCGCACCTTGACTGTGCAAAATTCCACACAGCATCGGTATGACCACAAGACAACAAACTTTAATAAAATCGCTTAGTTCTCAGAAGCACTCATAGGTTTGTTACTAAAGTTACCAGATGATCTAAATGTTGAATAAAGACATGTGCCCTTTAAAATTGATTAATTCTCATAATTAAATTAATGTTCATTTAAATACATATGGCTCTCATACACTTTTACATGACTTTGTATAATGATAGTACTGGATCTTCCAAAACAACCGATTTTGACAGTCCTGTTTAAAAAAAATTTAACAAAGACAAACAACAACACCAATGACAACAATGTTTTCAAAGAAACATTAATAGTTTCCCAACCATTGTTACAGACTAAAAATATAATGGTTTTCTCCCACAGAATAGAGAACTAACATAATAGTGTGTTTACGGGCTACTGCTGCGGTAACGAGGGGGCGGGACAGATAAAGAGGAAAATACTAATTTATCCAAATATGGTAATTCCGTTCTGAGAAGCGTCCAACAACTGTCCAATTAAAGAAGAGAAAAGAATGGCAGCAGTCAAAACTAATATCATCGGTGCGATGAAAATCCACTTTCTTTCAGGAAAAAAGCCAAATTCATCGGTCTTACGTCATTTGTATAATAAAAATGTGTTTCTATGCGTTTAATTAGTCTGGATTTCATGCCAAGAAACCGCTCATTAGCTCATGCTATCTGTAAAACTCCAGCTAAGTGAATCAGTCACTCAAACTGCGTTTATTTCGTGCATGAACCGCACAATGTAAGTTTCAATAAGCAGCCTAATTCAATTAGTCATCAATACATTGATATAAATACATTTTGTACTTCATAAGTTTGTTATTTACAAATAACTGCACTGGTTAAAATCTCTGACACCTGTATCGCATTTGCCAGTTTGTTTTAGAGACTTACATATCCACTGCAGCGGAATAAATCCACCAGATGCCGCTCACACAGCTGTAGTTTTGAGGGGTACGCGCTTGCCATACGCCACTGTCATTCCCACAATCCACCTCGAGAGCGTGACACTGTCCTTGAAATGAATTGAAAACGCGCGCTCACCTGCGCTTAAAACGCGCCACGCGCCTGACGAGTATTCCGTTCAAAATAACCCGTTTGATTAAGTGTCATAAACGGTTGGACGTTTAATCTTAATGTTATGTATTATATTGTACAATACATACCATAATAACAGAAAGACACATTCAAGGTTTTAATGGATTTTGAATGCAATTTAAATAAAATGCAAATTATATATATTCTATACATATTACATAATATTTATATAAATATTATAGAAATATACACATTTATATAATTGTATGCATTTGTATACGATTTATATAATAATAATTTTATAAGGGTGTTACCTTTAGCATCACAGCCTTGGCTAAGAATTGTGCTCCCCCTACAAATTCTATTAATGTATATTCTCACACTCTCTGTAAACACCTGTGTTATTAATTGCTTTCATTTGACTGAGACAAAAGCACAGCAGAGAGAAACATGATCGTCTCTGCTTCACTGTGAACAGGCTGCTCACGTGTGTGCGGTGAGAGTAAACCCCCGCGTGTTAATTAACCCATGATAAACAGATATTTCCCATGCAAACATGGCTGTTGTCATCAGTCTCCTGAGTGTTTCTTGCACACATTGAACCCCATGTGTGGGCCGTGTGGAAAAGCAGATCATTTCTGTGATGATAACAGATATGGCCATAAGTGGTGTGTGTCTAGAAGAAATGGTGGTTGTAGAGGTAAAATCAGGCTGGTGGGGTGCTCTGAAGACATGGGGCCATCATCATGGTGACATATCTAAATCTGCTTGGTTGGCGAGGTCTAACAGATTATCAGCCAGATTTGAGTAATAGACTCCTCATTTAGCCTTAATGCGTTTTGCATAGAGAGCAACCTCCTCTCATTATTCTTTAAGATGAATCGTTGTCCCAGGCAAAATTTTAAAGATATTAGTCTACCGGCAACTGCATAAATCATAAGATTTTTACTAATGGAACCAAAGCTAAACACAATCCCACCCTCTTAAGCACACAAAGAAGATTATTAAGATGATGTCAAGGTCGTAGCTCCCCAGGAACTGCTATTATTTACAGCGGAGTGATTTTGAATATCACACTTTTAATATTAAAAAAATCTACTCAAAAAATGCAATTTGGTAGAAGGTACATGATTATTTTATAGAATTTTTCATAATTGAAATACATATGTATTTACAACACGTTTTATTCTCATTTATATTTGTTTATATTGATTTACATATATTAACATTAGCTAGGCAGCTAGTGTTAGCAGCTTAACATTAGCTAGGCAGCTACACATTTGTTGAAAAATAACTCCTAAATGTACTAATTAAAAGAAGAAAAGCATGGTGAAAATAAGACTGACTAACCCATGGTTCAGCCATTGAACAAAATGTCAAGGTTTTCTTGTGGTTCAGACATCTGACACTTCTGAGATCTTGGCTCAGTCCAGATCTGTAATAGTGGGATAATGTCAGAATGGCCCCTCTTACTAATGCAATGCTGTAGGGCCTCTGATTATCATAGATGAGAGTGCAGCAAATCTAAGCACACAAATTAAGGTGCTGTTTTTAACAGAACAAAACTACTGAGGAGACTAGGGCTATTGTCACATGGGCCATGAGTAGGTTTTGTGCACAAATTTATGTATTGGTGGTTTTATATAGTATGTTGTTTTAGAACATTTTGTTTGTAGCCATATTAAGATTTTTTGCATGTGAATTCTATCATCCACATGCAATCTATCCTCGTGTCCTTAAAAAAATATTATTAATTGTTTTGTGACAATTATTTAAATGTTTTGTTTGTTTTGTTTTATGCTGTTTCATGAATGGTTTTCGTGTTTCTTAATTGTTTTACTGTTTTCATTTTGAAAGGCTTACAATGCTGTTTAATAACAGGTTTTATTATGACAACTTTATCAATAAAGTGTGACAACATGTCCTGCTGTTTATTATATTAATAAATGCTCTATATATTGCCCTGACAAAAGGTCAACGTGTGTTCAGTGACCTGTGTTATTTTCTCTGGGGAATAACGGTGAAAAATGTTTTTTGTCACTAAGATTTTAAAATAAAACATTGTCTGCAGTAATAAGTGTGACAATTAGCCCGGGTTTCCTCTATATGTGACATATAAATAATAAATGCAGTAGTTCAGAAGGTCAGATTAAGTATATATCTGTGTCCTGTGAGAATTATATACTTAGAAATCCTTAGATAATAATACAGAATTTATAACAAAGAGACTTTTGCCGCAAAAGAACAAGAGAAGCCGAAGTGTCAGTCGTACAGCAGAATCAAAAGCCTGCTGCTTTGTCTCTGTGCCTCTATAGAGCTTTTGTGAGCCCTTGCTTCTGGAGGGCTGTCACACAAGAGTACATTTCTCCCCTTCATTAGACATACTTCCTTCTGCTGTGCCCTATATTTGCCTTACCCCCTCAGTCAAATTAAACACACCCCACGCATGCTTGGAGACCAGCGTCGTGGCACTTTCACACTTTCAATCTTTCAAACTATGCACCACACATACGCTCTCAGCCAAGTGAGCCGCCAGCGCTGCCCCGTTGCCTGTGTGATGTCACATGGTTTGTTTTGTACATCTAATTCGACAGTGCTTTTAACAGCAGCCTGCTGCTTGTCAGATGCGATGGCTGTGAAGAGCCGGAGATGTTCTCCTGAAGGAGCTTTGTGAAGCACAGTCACTTTGAACAATCCCGCTCAACCCGCGCTCCGAGAGGTGCCGTTCGCACGCTGAGGGCCCCTCTCTCTTTCTTCTTCATTTCTCCTCTGTGTCATAAGTGGAAACTTGGAAGGGGGGGTTGGAGGCAGGGGAGGGCGAGGTTGGTTGCAAGGCTAGTCCAGCTGAAAACCCTTCCCTCTTTTCTGAGTGTCCAATTCCTCAACTTACACACCAGGGAAGCTTTTCAAGTTTGTCAAAGAGGAGACGACTTTGGTCATGTCTCTTTTGCGCTTTTATCCCAAGTGGGAGGGGGCCCGACGCTCGATGTTCGTTTCAGTGGGATGCTTTGCTCATTAGTGGAAGAGGGAGCAACTTAAAGCTCCAACGCACCACGGCTGCTCTGAAACAGGTGTGGAGGAAAGGGCCAGTGGGCCGGAATGGCCCCTGCAGGCTTACTGTAAGCGCTGTGGATTTGTGTGCCAAAAAAGTGGGCGAGCGAAGGAGAAGGAAGGACAAACATGGACCGATGTGTTGGGTCTGTTTCCTGACACCAGACATTCAAAGCTGGAAAACAAAAGATGACACAAACACAGCAGATGGAAGAGGAAAGAGCAAATGGAGACATGAGCTTATGTTTGACCCCTAAACCTGAGACACCACAGAACATACAACACCAGTTTTAGGAAGGATAGGTCAAAACCCTGGAATTGACAACAATGCTTTGTAATGGACTGAAGTGGAAGTATCTTAGATTCAAAAACATGCTGTTTTAACATTTCATAGGGGTCTAAAATACTTTTAATTATATATATTTTGATGACAAAAATACATTTAATTTCTAATGTCTTATTTGTAAAGATGTTCCAAAGTTGTTATTTAGGTCCCATAAAATATTGAATCTCTTGGGATTCTGGACTATCTGATAACTTGCAGTCATGACAGATTTACCCATTTCCCTTTGGATAAGGGCAACAATATCATATCAGATATTACTCTTCAGAAATGGAGCATGAACTTAACTGAGTGCATGGCGATTGTATATGGCAGTATATCTTCACAAGCAGTCTATCTCGGTTATCCGAAAGGCAGAGCATGTAAAAACAGATGTACGATTTGACATTAAACTCAAAGTAAAAGAGGGTGACAGTCTGAAAATCTCAAACAGATTCTGAAAATTCACAGACATCCCCCTCTGCGTTTAATGGCTATTGACTGCAAATGCCAATGCTGCGGGTTATCTTTATTTAAAGACGTGCTTCAAATTCCACAAAATAAAATGAAACATATAATAAAATAAAATAAAAACAGACCAGTTTGTTATTTAAAACCAACACCAATTTAGTGGGTCATGCATTTTTAACGCATTTTTAAGGCATGCTCCCGTTTTAAAACATCTGTGCATTAGTTCTGTGCATTAGTCTATTTAATAATTTCTGCTATATGGGGAACTCTGTATTTTGCGACGATGTCTAAACAGAGTCAGACTGATTCATACTGAAGCATAAAATAAGTAAAAGTCAAGGCACAGGACTTTCGCTGTTGCATGTTAAGGAAAGTGCATTCTAAGGGGTTTTGTTAGACTCAAAATTAGAGCTTTTCTGTGATTTACTGCACTGTTTTGCTAATGGAGATCATTTTTCAGGCTGTGGCGCTGCAGCTGCTTTGGCTGACACTGCCATCTGTTGTTCAACAAGGAAATTGCACACACTAAAACCAGATAGCTCTATAAGCAGGTTACTATTGCTGCAGTATGTTGTTAAATGTATTGTATACTGAACTATACGCAAATTATTCAACTTTAATATAGTACCAAGATGATGTACTACATTTTCCAAAATAATACAGTATAACAGACCATACTGTGTGAAATACTGAATCCCACAATGCAATGCGTTAACTGGACATTTTTAAGTAATAAATATATGAATGAAAGAAATATCGACTGTGACTTTTTAACTCTTTATTTATTTATTATTTGATTGAACTGCCACATGTGCACAAGTCATTATATTAGAAATGCAAAATTGCATTTTTATTTTTGAGCTGATAACTGGACACCATTTGCACATGTTGGTATTTGACTGTAGCTAGATATATCGTCTCAATTAATACAAGGTCATAAAGGCCTCATGCATCATTTTAAAATAATTAACTAAACTAAAAATAGTTTAAATATAGCCTGTCACACCATGGGACATGTCAGCTACCCATGTAGATGTTTTACTTACTATTATTATTTTTTAAGCCAAGCATTCCATTTTAAACAAAGTCTGTGTGTTATATATGTTATAAAATTACAGAAAAATGCAAATTGTGAAAACATATTTAAGTACTTGACTATTTTAAGAGCCTCATACTCTCCCACAGTCTCTTGTCCCTAAGAGTGAACAGTGAAAATGAGGCTCATCTGCCAAATGCCACTATTTTAAATCATTAATCTCTGGGCGAGCTTGCTGTGTGGGCATTCAGATTCCCATAATGTTCAGAGGCTGACAGCAGCCATTTTCCATGGACGAGAGGGCTGAAGAGGCCTGTTGACCCCTTTCCACCACAATCTTCCCTCATCACACAGTGCGACTTCATTAACTCTCAGGGCAATTTCAGGACTTTTTCCAGACATTGCCATTATACACTGTGCTGTCAATTACACAAGCTGCTGTTTAAAGGAAAGTCAATGATAAAAGTTATTTGAAAGCCAAAAGGCCACCCTCTTCTGTTAACCCCAAACTTGAGTGTTTTTTTTCTTCCACACGCGAGCAGCATGTTAGATATAAAAATAATGGCTTCAATTCTAGCACTTAATTATTGCACATACATGCATCACATGACAGTGGTTTATGCAATATTAATGTAGTCTACTTTCAGTCCTACATGGAAACAAAGTTCTTTCGCTAGATCTACGAAAAAGACCGCTAGGGTTCTCCTAAAGAACATTCAGACGCAAAGAAGCGGCGTCGGGCTTGTAAAATGCATTAGAGAAATGCGGAGAAATGCTGCCCTCTATTGAAATGTTTGTGGTATAGCTGGAAACAGACAGAACAATTACTTTTTAGCCTTCAGCAAACATCGGCTTATAGCAGAGCAAATACATGTAGAAAAATAAGAGTAAAAAATATTCCTCCACAATAATGCATTTATTTGCTCACCGTGTTGTTATTTTAGTGTTGCTAGCTAACACAAATGAAATAAAACCAACAAAACATTTTAACAAGCTTGAGCTGGTTTCTTCTAAAAAAGATTAATGACAGTTCTACTGTGAAAGTCATAAATATTTACATTTAAATTACATTAAATTTTAATCTGTTAGCCAAGGATTGACTTAAACTATAATTAAGGATTGTCCTGAATTTAAAGAAATAACTGTAGTGTAGAATGGCTACTATTATGCATGTGTATTTTATATAACTGTATATTGGCAACAGTAGCCAAGTTGAAGTCTGTCCTTATCAAGAAAACATACTGTTTACTTGTGAACAATCCAAGCAACCTGACCAACCAGATAAAAACAAAGCAATCCATTCATGATGCACTCCAATAAGCGATGTTCATCTGTCTAAACAGATATATAAACTTCTCTCATTCTTTCTTTCCTATCAGTGGCTCTAAATGATACATGAAGTGCCACAGAGGGCTTTCTGGAGAGACAAATGCCAGTGAGTCGCTCTGAAATGTCAGACGTGACAGTCGGAGACAGGGCATGAGAATCCCTGCCCGACCAATCACAAGCCCTTCTGATCAAAACCTGGCTGACTGTCAGGAATGACAAAGGCCAATTTTAGCTGCCTGGAAGAGAAATCTCTCTATAACAAACATGAACATATCTCATGATTTTTTTAAGGTATACCAAACAGGGAAAAGCAAAACATTGCAATGGAGAAACTAAAGTGAGGAGTAGTAAAAAATTTGCTCTTGCACCCCTATGGTTTAGAGAAAATTAATATATAAGGATTTAATGTGTTAAAGGTCTCACAATAGCAGCTCAGCCCCAGGATCTGTGTTTGGTATTCATACTGTGTCTCTGTCCAGTATTCACAAAGAAACATTGTTAAGCAATGGGAGTGTTTGTTGCTGTACCGTCCCGGATGCCGGACAGTTGTAGTTACATTTAAACCATTGAACCGAATTATCCTTTGAAATGCTGAATCCAAAAAACACTTACTTAACACAAACTTTTATTTCAAGGAAGGCACATTAGTCCAATACATAAATTTATTCATTCACAAGGTCGAAATACACAAATTTACGCAATCACATTGTCAGAAAATGTCAATAATGTAACAAATCAATAAGCTCTAATTTGCAGTTTAATTCACAGCATACAACAAATACAGAAGACACTACAGTGCAAAATTCAACCCTATTAAAACTTCATTTAGGATTTAAGATCAGTTTAACTTAATAAACAGTAGCTTTCTTTCATTTCACAAATAAGATGCTTTGTGCACATATTAATGTACCGTGTATATGTATATATAATGATATTTTAAGGGCTGGTATAATCAGTGGGGCACATGAAGGCGTTTCTTCCCCAGGGTCTCCACTGAAGCACTCATGCAGCGTGTCAGGAAAGTCCTGCACCTGTTGGCATAGTCCTCAGGACAGTCTCTGTACAAACTCACATGGGCAGGGCTGATAAAATCAAAGCTCTCTACCGTCAGCCCTTTCTCCCGCAACACCATAACCATCTTCTCCACATCCCTGTATCTGATCACCCTGTCTGATCTCGAATACAGGTACATCTGAGGCCAAGGGGCTGGCCGCTCCATCATAGCATCATAGTGGTTCTTGTGAAAATACTTGGTCACAGGATACAGGACAATCCTAAGCAGCACAACCGCCACAGCAAACAGTGCAAGGAGGAAATACTTCAACAGCATGTTGACTTTGGGCCCTAGGGTGGTTTTGAGAGCCCTGAGGGCCCCTATAACATTTTGACTGCCAGGGGCACTGTCCACGACCGTGCCCACCACACACAGAGTGCTAAACTGTGTGTGACTGTGCAATAACTCAACTATGTAGCGGTAGAGCATGAAACCTCCGTTGCTGAACACATGGAAGAAAACTGGGTTGTTTTCAACCTCGTAGTCATACAGAAGTTCAAGTAACTTGTGAGCAATGCTTCTTAGTTCTTCATATCCAAATGACTCTGAAATAAAAACGGTCTTCAGAGGAGCTGTGTAGCGCAGAGTCACGCATCCCTGGGTGGAAACAAGAAGCTGTTATTAGTATCTTACAGGGTCAGATGCTAACCAAGATTCAGGACAAAACTGCAAAACAATGACACTTTAAATATTAATATAAAATAAATAATAAATATATTCAATTAAAATATTGATAAAAAGTACAACACTATTTAAAACTTAATAAAAAACTAATAATTCCAACATGTTTTTTATAATCATTCTTTTTGAGTTATAGGTTAACGCACTGTAGTGATATGCAGTTGAAATGTAAAACTACAAGTAATTTATGATGAAATATGTCAGAAAAAATGTTTTTATAAAAAAATTAAAAAAGGCACTTTAATGAAAAAGCAATATTTGTGTGTACTGGAAGCTTCAAGAAAGAAAGTGCTTGTGTCTAAGCACAGTTAGCAATAAAGCTCTTAATTAATTATTTAAATAATTATTAATTTCTGACAGTGGTATTGTAGTGGTATATTTGCATAGATGTCACCTGCTCATTATAAACAGCGCTGTACTTCGAGAGGTGTTTGTCTCTACAGCCAGCCCAGCCTAAAAGAATGACGACTGGTTCCTTAGATCCGCGCCAGTGTTTCTCTGCCAAGAGAACAATCATTTGTCCAGTTCAATTCAATTGTACAGAAACACAAATAATACCTAAAATCGACATAAAAACGCTAAAATTCGTGATTAAATCTAGACAACATCCTTACATAAACACAAGTTGCCATGCATTTAGAAGTACGCAAACTAATGATATTCATTGTTTAAAGGGTTTGTTATAAAACCAGGCAACCCAGTGCTGCTGTCAGCCTCATTTCTGCACTTACCTGAGATCAGTGCTTCTGGAAAGACTATGTTGTAGTCTATGCCATCATCCCCCATATTGAAGTTTATGTCCACAAATATCTGTCTGCCATCAATAATTCACTACAAATGAGCCTCGCGTTTCACTGCTTTTGTTGTGCGGCTGAACTGACGGTCAGAGAAACACAGGGGCGTTCACACAATACACATCACCGAGTGAAATCGGCAACATCACTGTGCCATTGTTCCGGACAACATCCGGGTCACGATTGAAAAGTCACGCAAATAATGTCAAAATAAAGGTTCAAGTGAGTTTTATTGTCAGTGATACATACAGTACTGCAGGTAGCTAGACATTAACGTTACATTGCATTGTAAAGTTAAAACTCATGTTTGTTTTTTTACTAATTGCATGAGAACTATTTATGATCAAATATTGATATATGATGTCTTTCATGTAAAAATGTTCCATTATTTTTTTGGGACTCAGAAACCCCAGGCATAACATCAATAAAATAAAGAAATTTTCATGTACACACTGATTGCTGTTCACTTTGTTTTGTTATATTTATTTATTCATTCATAGACTACACTACATCTGCAACTAACAGAAATAAATAAAATAAATATATATTTTAAAGCATCTTACATGCATCTTACATTTTACTACACAAAGTCACTTACACTATTCATAAACACCAGAGTATCTTTAGATACAAAAATAAATAAAGAAACTAAATGTCATGCATATTTTTGTAAATTAAAGCTTCATAAACTTTAAAAAATCTTTTTAAAGAAATTAAACAGGACCCAAGTGGTTATGTCAGCTGGGTTTACACACCTGTAAAATTCACATATAACCTAGAAAGTAGTGACTTGCAAAATTTAGCATTACACAATGATCAGTACAAAAGTTCAAAACAAGGATAAAAATATATTCATAATAAAAATAATAGTTTGAATTTAAAGTAACTACTACTAACACCAAAATCTAAACTAAAACTAAACACCAAATCACTCTGCTGACAAATTACATTATTCCTTATGTTTCCCCTGAAGCAGGAAAGTCTTTCCATCAGATATAGGCTCCCCATCTGACGAATCTGTTTCAAAAGCAATAGAGGGCACAGGTATGCTTACAGCCCTGTCCGATTTGCCTAATTTGTGCCTACTGGTGGTGGCAGTGCTTGATTGTGCTGGTGGAATGGCTGTATCTGCTGAGATCTCTGTGGACACACGGCGGTCAGAGGTCTGGGAATTCACACTGGAACCATCAGCCTCGCTCTCGGTCCAGCACGAATCTGAATCTGAAGCAGAAGACAAGCGGGTCTTTCCCCAGCGGCCGTTGGTTTGTGCTGCATTTCCGATGCTGGGCCCTGCCGAGCATTGGCTGGTGAGGGTTGGACGGCGGGAGCAGAGGGCACTGCTAGAACTGAAAGAGGAACGGAGGTCCTTCTCTTTCACACGCAGAACATGACGGAGTATAGGAACGTAACGGGCAATAGCTGCCCGGTACTTAGGATGTGTAATTGCATAGATGATGGGATTGTGGATTGCTGAGGCTTTGGCTATAACTGCAGGTACTGAATTCATGTAGGGGTTGAGGAAATCGGAATATCCTGCTGTTGCAGTAAGAGCCACCACAGAGTAGGGTGACCAGGATATTACAAAAAGCAAAATCACCAGAAGGGCAATCTTAGCCATCTTCCATTCATTTTGCATGCGTTTATAAACCTTATGTGTTTCTCCACAATTCAGCTCTCTTATCTCTTTTCCAGCTGCCCGGATAGCTTGGAAAATTCCAAAGTAGCAGCTTCCAATTATGCCTAAGGGGATGAAGAACACAAAAATGAAGAGGAGGATGGTGTATGCACGCACTGATGGAGTGAAGGTCATATAGTCCCAAGAACAGGAGGTCTGGAGGCCCTCTGGGACGTACGCACTCCAGCCAAAAAATGGTGGAAGGCTCCAGCCCAGGGAATAGAGCCACACAACAGCTAAAACTATGCCAGCTTTGCGTCTGCTAACTTTGCCTACAAGCGCAAGAGGTTGAGTTATAGCCAGGCAGCGATCAGCAGCAATAGCAGTCAAAGTCATCATGGAACAGATACCAAACAGAGCTCCACAGAAGGCATAGAGCTCACAAACACGCTCACCAAACACCCAGCGCCTGTGCAAGCTGGCCACAAAGAACATGGGTGCTTGGGTGAGAGACATGAAGAAATCAGCCACAGCCAGGTTAACCACAAACATGTTTCCAGCAGTGCGAAGACTATTACTTCTGCAAAACACATAGATCACCAATGCATTTCCTAACACTCCAGTGATGCCCACGATTAAGATGACAGAGCCGATGATGTAGTGGGCATGATCAGGAACATCCACAGTGGGGAATGGATGTGGAAGCTCGTGGTGGTGATTGTGGGTCGGGCTGTGGGAAGGCACATGAAGTAACTTGTAGTTCCTGCTGCTTAAGGATTCCTTAAGGCCTGTAGTGCAGTTGGTGTCTCCAGGGACACAGTGGTGCTCTCCCCATGAAGAGTGATGACTCATATCCTGCTGGTTGTCACTGAAGATTCACTAGTTTTTTGTAGCAAGAAATTGAATTTTATACAAAACTATATAAAAGAGTTAATTTCTAAATAAGGAGGAAAATGCTTTTTTTTTTTTATTCTTATGTGAAATAAACAGTGGAAATAAACTGTTCTCCTCTATTTGCCAGTCTGTGAATGGTGGCTCCCTACATTAGCTTTTTATACACTGATCAATGTAGCACAAAGTTTTTATTGATCAGTAGTTCTCAGCTTAGCCTGTGGTAATGGTCACAATTGTGAGCACTCTTTTGACCTGGTTAAACCATATTGAATCTGTTGCTATTTTTAAGCCTTTTTTCCATTTATCAAAATATTGTGTTATTCAACAGTTTTCTTTTACAGTTTTCATAGTATAGAAGCTATAATATATAGACATATATTCTGTAAAATATACTGTATACAGTCAAATATACTGTATACGTGCATGGAATGAATATAAGAATTAAAACAATATGCTTGGCCTTTTCACTAGAGCTAAAATTCTGAATGTTTTTAAATGATGACTGTTAATATAAAAATAGCTACACTGTCACTGAAACAGAGAGAGATGCTCGTTTCCACATGACTAACCCCGTTTTCATAACTTCATTTGAAGTTCAAATGCCTAATGTGAAATACTGGCAAGAGCCCGAGCAATGAATTTGACAGCCCTGAATGAGAAGGATACTTCATCAGAAGGAAACGTAGACCATTATATTTTTAGAACTCATTAGCTAAATAAATGCATTCCAATGTTTGTTTTTTAGAAAATAAGCCATAGAGAGTGCAGAGGTTGATGGAAAAAAACTTTCTTGACCCAAAATGGGGGTTTATGGATTGTTTGAGTGGATTTAGTGAGCCAAATCAATTTATGCAGTGTGGAAGTGGAGCAGAATGACTGTTCCAATAAGAACTGATTAACATCCCTCATCATGAGAACTACTCACTGACCCGAACATGGAATGAAATGGTTCTCTCTGTGCCAGTTAAATAATGATCAACCTATCACAGTCTGTATTACTATAGGGGCTTGGCCTACTTTCATAAACATAGATGTATTATCTAATCAGTCATTATTGAAAATAGTACTACTGACATATGACTCCATGCACAATAACTAATCTCTTCCGGATATCATATATCAGGTCTGTACATGCCAGCATATATAAAATAACAAAACTTGGTAAAAAGCTTTAAAAAAATATATTAATATAAGGCAGTTTTGTTAACTTTTTTATTAATACATTTAGTGAGCAATTCTTAATAAAAAATGAATGAATCCTAACTATTATACATTTTTATATGAATCTTTATTAAAATCCTTTATTTTTTTATTTATGTAAAAAAATCCTGCTCTTAAACTTAATTAGTTTCCCAAGCAGAAAGTTTAAGCCTAAACAAATCAATATTTCTGCAGGCTTTTAGAACACATAGGTGCTGAAAAATTCTTATATGAGATATTAGTGTCTTTAAAATCTGTGATCATTTCATTCAAGTCATTCAAGGATGTCAGTCTCACAGGCATGTAGGTGGAGGCAGGTAAGGTTGCCGGTGGTAACCTGTGATTTTTTAGGGTGATACTCAGCATCTTCATTTTCAGTGGCACTGGTGGTCAGACCTGGGCTTGTGGAGTGAGGTGTGTGCACAAATTCTTTGTTACATCTGATCCCCCTTTGAAATCTTCTGCCAGTCCATATCTGGGCCTCTATCTCAGAGCTGGATATGATGACACAATACATATATATTGCTGATGCCACATTTGGTAAACTTCAGTACATGGAGATCAAGAGTAAAAGAAAATTCAGATATTTACCTGCATTTTGAAGATGGTTCTGTGTACTTGTGTACATAAGATGGTTCCGATCCCTCCTTTTTTAAATATGCATCATAAAGAACAGTCTCTGTATTGGCCAAACAAAACCCATTGGCCCTTCTGACATCTGCAGCAAAGATCATACATTACCTTAAAAACAGAGCTTAATTTTATGTCCGTTCTCTTTATATGTTTAATTGGCAAAAAAGTACAAACCAGCTACAGTCACAGGACTCTGGTAGGAGAGCTGGATTGGATCATACATGGTTTTCAAAGTGTAGTCAAGAGGAGAAGTCTTGAAAAATGTAAGAACCGCTTCACATTGAGAGTACTGAAAGTGAAAAGTAAATTATTTGAATGTAAGTAGAGTATTAATATTTAGTTGTCATAAGACAATGATTATGCTATCTAAATTCAAAAGCACCTTTTGTGGCATTTTGATTATATGTCTTAATAACTTTTCCACCTCGTCCAACCTGGTTTCAATCTCATTGTTTTCCTTTGCCTCCTTTATCTTCTGCAGTGCTGATAAAACACCAAACATTTGCAATCAGTTAAATGGTCAGCTTCAAACTCATGACCTAAACAAACGTAATATATAAATCTCATACCCTTAAGCATTAAACTCCTGCTGTCCTCTGGATATAGTTTCTCCAAAGTATTTGCAAGTTTTACTAGATCCTGATATCGCCTTCGCAAATACGTTATGGTGTTTTCAGACCATTCGGTTCTGATCTCAAAAAAGTCCTCTTCTCCATCAGGTCCAACCACGAAGCGCTCAAATCCGATTACCCAACAGTCCATTACAGTCGGATCAGAAAAACTTCTCATAGCAACACCTGCCATAAAGTCATTCGACGGGAATTAATTCCCATGTAACACAATAAAAGATCTGCGAGAAGTTTTGCGGTCCGCAATCGAAATTGAATTAGAATGAAACAGATAAAGTCTTCTGACTTTTCAAAAGCTAAAAAAAGTAGTCGTCAAATCGAAATGACAACACAAACCATGAGGTTATTATCTAATACAAGTTCGCAAATCGTTTTATCCCATCACAGTGAACAAACTCGTCTGCTTTTCCTTCGTCTACAGATAATGAGATCTAATAGCTCCATTACCCGCATTCTCTCTCTGTAGCGTCTCCAAGGATTATACATTTCTCAACTGCGACTTGCTGTTTCCATCCCAAAGTAAAGATATCAGCACAGAATAGTTGTTCAAAGCAATAATTGCTTTAAACAAATATATATATTTTTTAAATCTTTAAGAAAACATTTAGCTTATAGCAAAATAAAACTTTAAATCTTGCACTAATAATTGTCTCACTGGTTAGTTAAGCAACAGGTGGGAAAATCCTGTTTCTATTGGATTGGTAGTGGGATTTGGTTGTCAGTTTAGGAGCTTACTGTATCAATCCTTTAATCTGTTACTATTCTGAAGCTGTAACTAACAGCCCACCAAAACAGAATGAAATATATTAGACATTTATGATGGGGGATATTTTTTCACACGATGTACAGCATACCAAGACTCCCATAAAACTTGGTAAATGGTAAATAAGTAAATAATGGTAAATAATAGTTAAACAATGGTAAATAAGATTTACTTAATCAAAGTAGGACGTTGTTTTTTATTAGACCCAAACTTTAGGGAAATTAAAGAACCTCATATGTCCTTTTCATACTAAAATGACTAAGGTGATTAGAGAAGAAAACTCTCAAACACACGGCATTAATAAAATAAAAACAAAGTTTTATTAGAATTCACAAATATTATTTGGCTGTTCGTGCTCTTTGAGAAGATGCGGTTTGGGAGCCAGAACAGGAGCTGTTCCTCTGCCCCAGTACTGCAGGCTGATCCGCACTGTGATGTTTCCGTATGTGTCGTACCAGCAGCTGGCGGTCCGGTGTGGAATACTGACACAAGTGACAAGGAAAAGATTCTCCCGTGTGATGGCGTCGTGAGTGGAGGTCTAAGCTCTTCTTCTGGATGCTAAAGTAAGATGGAGGGCATTATCTTGAGTTACAGAGTGAACACGAAACAAGTTCAGCCCGTCAATATCGTGGCAGGTGTGTGTCTGTACCTGCTGTAGGGACAGTACTGGCAGCAGTGAGGTCTTTCTTGTGTATGCGTCCTCGAGTGTCGCCGGAGAGAGCTTCTGTCAATGGAGGCATAGGAGCACTGGGAACACTTGTATGGCTTCTCACCTAAAGCAAGTGGAAAGAAAACATCTCTGAAATTCTTACGCTCAAGTAGTGCAGTGCCATGGCAACGGTTTCATGAGAACAATTCTTTTGAAAAGACTTCCACGAAGCTCTAATTCTCTGCATGTCACCATAACACTGAAATGGAAATCTACATCTCTCTCTACAGCAGGGGATCTGTCTTTTCCACATATTTGCTACTTTTTCAAATTAAAGGACCATGGGAAAGTCATTAAACAGCCCAGTTTGGAGAATAATTTATGCTAAGTGTCCAAAGCTAAGGAAATATGGTGAACAAAGACAAAGTTGTTTTATAACAATGAGCTTTTGTTACTGGTCCACATCCATACATTAAAAAAACTGTGTAATACTAGCAGTAATACATCTAAAGAAGATAACTGACATGTAGTATAATGGGCTGGAACCACACCTGTATGTACACGGAGGTGTTGTATTAGAGAAGCTTTAAGACGAGTACAATAATGGCAGTTTGGGCATTTGAATGGCTTTTCTCCCTGATGAATGCCCATGTGACGACGCATGGTCAGTTTGGTTGAAAACTTCCTGTACGGGGATGAATATAAAAAAATGGACAGATAAGTTATCAAAGAAAGTTATAAAGAGACACTTTTCTACAATGTTATGCTAGAAATAAAAAAATGTTATATCAGTACAAGAATCACCTCATAATACTACAGTATTATAATACTACAGTATGTATAATACTTACATATTACACAGTGTTTATACACTCTGTGGTTAGATATGATTTGATTAGATTTGACCGCATTAAGTTGCTACAGGTTAATAACAGTGAATTTATCACAACAGGGAATCCAATAATAGTTTTACTTGTCACAGAGGTTGCAGCAAAACTCTTTCCGTCTGGAAGTATTAAGTCCTACTGAAGTCTCGTCCTTTAAGAGTCTCACTCTGTCCTTCCCTTCCTTATTGTTCTTTTCCTCAACCAAAACCCTTCTTCTCATCTTCTTCTTCTTCTTAACCTGACACCATGACTCTGGCTTCATTCTCCTGAGGCATTCTGAGAACTTGGTGGATGTTTGTGCGTTAAGTTGCGAATGTTCTCTGCGTGCAGACACAAGACATAACATGTTTCACTTAACAGGTGATCAACAGTTTCAGCAAACTCTTTCAAGTTAATAAGTGAAAGGATAACATAAGTTGCCAGTTACATGCTGTGGACAATCTGCTTCACTTGATTTGTATCACCCTGTTTGTGTTGAGTGTGAATATGCTTCAGGGTCTTCTTCCATGACTTGTCTAGAGGACACACAAAGAAACTGCATAACCAGGAAAAAGAAGACTCATATGATTGGACAAAATAATGTTCAGTGCAGGATGAGTCATCAATATTTTGGTCAGTTTTCCCAAAAGAGAATAACCCATTTTAAATCTGTACATCTGCTGAAATTGACTTTTTGCCTATAGTTTAGGTGTGCACTAGCATAAAGATCAATTGAAAGCCAGCATGCATGATCTAAAAGACACAAAACTTTGTGGGTTTAAAACCCCTATAAAAAAAACCATTTTAAAATCCAGTCCTAATACTTTTGGGGCAACTGTATATATTAACACACATCACAACATATACACCACATTTCAAGGATGCATGCAAACCTTATCTCAGATTAGAGAGCAAAAATACCTGTAAAATCACAGTGTAAACATTTAAATCCTCCTTGAAAATGACATTGTTGATGTATTTCCCACTCCTTCCCTGAGTGACACCATTCCAGGCAAAGAGAACACTGTGCGAGAGGGGCTGGCTCAGATCGCGAGTGATGGTGTTTGTTATGCCTTTCTTCATGAGCATCCCGTGAATCAGCTCTTCTAAATTTCCTGGGACAAACACTACATTTATGTGGCTTAGAACCTTTTCTCTTTCCATGGCCCCTCCAGTGTTGCTCCATATCAACCCACTCCTCTGACTCCCAGCCACAGCGTGGGCACCTAAATCCTTGGTCTCCACTGTGGCATTTTAAGTGCACTTCCAGCATGCTACGACTGGATGCAACTGTCTGACAGAGGATGCATGCCACTTCACCATCGTCATCAGATGGTTTTTGCATTTCACCAACCGACAACAGAGGCTGTCTGTCATCTATGATGTTATCTCCAGCATCCTGCTCACCTGCGGGACGCGACAGTTCTTTCACTGAACTTCCAGACTGAGGTGGACATTTAGTGCTGGAGATTCTGCACAGTCCAAGAGTCATCAAATGAGCAGATTGGGCCATCTCCTCATCCTGAACATCTGTGTCCATTACACTGTTCAAAGGAACAGCCAGGTCCGTGCTAGCATCCTCCAGCTGAAACACAGACTCCTCCTCACTGTCCTCACCATGCCTCTCTTCCTCAAAAAGCGTGCTCACCTTGATAAAACAAAAGCTTAAATGTAATTTATTCCAACATTCCAATATGACATTCCTAGCAGATTTAAACTCACCTCACAAGTCTGTGCCACATGCAAATTGCCATCCGAGTTGGAACCCAGGCCGATGTCACATGACCTTGGGCTGATGTTCTGAAACATGCCATACATCGGAAGAAGGAAAGACATGCGTTCCATATCCATTTGGTCCTCGCTGCTTTTTGATCCAGAATGGAGGTCACTCTCCAAGTCATAGGGAGAGCCATTCTGGTCATCCTCCCCTTCATCATCAACCCTCATTACTGAACCCAAACTCTCTTCATCCTCTTTCTCCAGACATGGCAAATGGGGACATGGAGAAGTAGGATCATGTCTCTCCATGACATGATGGCTAATTCTGGCTTTTTGACTGCTGGTAAATTGACAGACTCTACATCGATATACTTCAACTAAGAAAGCTTCCACTAAATTGGATACATGGGATTCAATTCCCTCTGCTGAGCTGCAGTAAAGGCTGGAAGTCACATTTTCCTCTGCAAGTCGAAGGGTTACAGGTTGGACATCTTGATATGTATTCCTAAACCCGCCCATTCTTGAAAATAAATAAAAATTTTCATAAAAATCATACATAAAAACGTTATTTTTAAGCAGTTAGTCATTACAGACTTAATGATGTTTGAATGATGTTCTTATTACCAAGCAATAACATTAACACAACGTCTAAAAACTGTATCTTTTGAACATTTCTAGAAATGTCAAAATAACATTTTTAATGTTTTTGTTGCTTAATGGAAACGTTCTGACAACTCAAACTTGTTAGTTGGGTAACCTGCCTTTCAATTCCAACAGTCATTGTAGAGAAAACACATTAGGCCTACAGTTACACAACAATGATGTGATGTTATTAAGCACAACAGCCCACTGCACTCTGTAGTAACAATAGCAACATTTCTAGACAAAGGTCATACTGTCAATAAGTTTCACTTCATTTAACACTGACTCTTCACTGAGCCTATCAGTCTGTAGTGGCTCATAAAGCTTAAGTTAACTGCTCAGGAATCAAGATGCATTTTTAAATCAACACGGACTGATACAACAGGTCAGCGTGTTAAATGATCTTAAATGATGTGCTTACCTGCGTCAAAGAGACTTTGTGGTGCATTAACTGAGCCTACTGCGGTTTAGGGACCATAACATTGTTACAAACCACACAGTAAGCGTAAGATGCCACGTTTCCCTGACACAAAGATAAACATGGGTTAGATGTTGCCAACATTATTTATAACGTATAATCACGTAGCGTTTGTTTAAAATACCCAACAGTCGCATATTATGATACCTGTCGTTGAAAAGTAAATCGTGAATACTGACGGTTCCTTGTCCTCTTTTTCGCTTTCTGTGTTCCTGCATTTTGCGCATGCGTGTTTTTGTAACCCTCAAAAGAGTCATTCAACTGAATTGAGTCGAAAAGAAGTGAATGGATTCAGTATTTCAAGTTTGTTTTCAAAATCCTGCTAAGCGTGAGACATAAACTTCACAATAGTTTTATACATCAAAGATAAAGATAGTAAACTTCTAAAATAATGTTTGCTAGACAGTTTGATTTCCTTCCGAAGTCTGAACCGGTTCCACAGAATGATTCAATTGAACCGACTCTAAAGCGACTCGTTTCGACCTCCAACCGACTCAGCAGGAGTAATCCAAGATGGCGAACATGGACGCATTGGCCAAAACAATCGCAAAGAATTACACGTAAGCGATACTTATGAATATTATGTCGAATACTTTTGTGTTTAGTTAACTAAACGTCTATCTACATGTGTTGTAAATTGAAAAAAAAAAAACTTAACCACTGGTGTGATAGGCTGTTTCCGTTAATACCCGTGGACATTAAACATAAGCCAGTTGTATGTTTTTGTAGATACAACGTGAATAAACGTCACTGAAACGTTACTCTTAAATTAAGTGAGAGGTTGTCGTTGATCTTTTTACATTTTTGTTCGTCCCGGTCTGAAAGAGTTGAAAAGTATATCAATTGTATGCTCCTCATTTCTTTGTGTTAGGTTTGATGTAGAGAGCTCTGACAGTGTGGATGAAAATGAATATGCACCCAGTGCAGATGGGGTTGGAAAAACAGAGGACTCGGACTTTGCCAAAGTGGAAAGACAGAAGAGAAGAAAACACAAACATCGAAGTAAACACAGGAAGCATAAATATCCCTCCCCAGAGGAGAGGGACCACAAACACCAGCACAAGCACAAACATAAGCGTAAACACAGAGACTCCGTCAGGAATGACTTTTCCACGGGTTATGATAGTGGAAACATCTCACCAAAGAGATCCAGGCTCGATGACCTGGCTGCTTTAGAGGATCTGGAGAAACAGAGGGCCATGATTCAAGCAGAGCTTGATAATGAGCTTATGGAAGGGACTGTGCAATCAGGCATGGGACTGATATTACAGGGATATAACTCAGACTCAGAGGAGGATGGTGAGATCCAGGAGGCTTTGCAAAGTTGTGAGCAATGGGGACAGGATCTCAATGAGCATGTAAATTCCAAGGAACATGGGGACCATCAAGTAACAAGGGATCCCATTAGATCTCAACAAGATCACGCAGAAGCTGAAGAAGTGTCCTGGCAAGAACATCGAGGCAGATCGAGTGAGATGTCAATCCGCCATCAAAAGACAGAAAAAGAAACTAAAACAGATATTTGGAGTCCCAATCAAATGAGGGAGAGGAGACGATCCCCGAGCACTGAAAGATCCAATGATGGAGGCCAAAGGTCCAAATCTCCTGAAATAACCAAGGGACGGTCATCATATGACAAAAAGCATGACACAGAGATGGATCGAAAAACAAATAATGCTACAAGACTATCTTCACCATCAACCACACAGCATGATCAGCAAAATGTTGAACACAGAAGCCTCAAATCCTCAGAGAGAAGGAGCAAATCTAGATCTAAAGAAAGAAATACCAGCTTGCCAGAAGTTGACAGAGACAGGGAGAGAGAAAAGAAACATGTCAAGATGCCCTCAAAAGAAACCTCAGCTGGAAAAGAAAACAGGTCTCCTAGCAGAAAAGAAGTTTTACAAGAGCACACCCCCATTGTTCATGCTAGAGGCCACCGGACCCCTGAACGTGGCACAGACAGGGGATCGCGACAGGACAGACCTTCATACCACAACAGATCCCCTCCCAGGAGAGGCCGGTCTCGGTCAGCAGAAAGAAAACGAAGAGAAGCAGAACACTCAAGATTTTCCAGTGACAGGTTCTAGCTCTATTAATTCACATTATTGATTGAAACAATTGTAATTTCTTTCCTTTGCAACATGGCTGTGGTTCAGTCAAGAGAGTTCTTTCATAATAACTTCCATATTCTGTTAAATAATAATGTAGCAATGTAAGTCCAAATGGTTGCTGATAGTTTTGTTAAGGTTTCCTGCTATAACCAAAAGTCACTCTTTTATACTTGCATTGATTATTTTGTATTTTACTAACAGGCTGCAGTCTCGTGATAAAGCAGGATGTAGTAGAGAGGAAAGCCCATCGCTAAGCTCCAGACGGAGGTCAAACCACTCACCTCTTAGGCGGAGGTCCCGTTCTCCCAGGAGACGCACCAGCAGGTCTCCTCTCAGAAACAGGTGATCATGCTTGTGCTTTTGTGCACAGGAGTTCTCCAAAAGTCATCAAAATGTCAAGCAGATCAAAAAAAATTCATCAAAATGTCAAGCAGATCAAAAAAAATTAATAAAATGTTCCGTAAATGTATTAAGAGTTCACCATGATACTCAAACAATTTCAATCCAGTGGCATTAAAATAGCTGTAATATTTTGTAGATCTAGAGAGCGAGAAAGGCTGGCTTACAGACAGCAGTCACGTACTAGATCACAGGAAAGGCGGAAGAGAAGAAGCAGGGAAAGAGAAGACATGTTTAAAGGGAGTCTGTCTGAAGGCATGAAGGCTGAGCAAGAGGATTCAGATGATGAAGTGTAAGTATTAATGAAAATGTCTTGTGTTTTCTTATTTAACATTACTGGATTTAATAGTGACACGGATTGATCTGTTTTCAGGCTGGAAGACTATGAGATTGATGAAGAAGATGAGGAGGCTTTGATAGAGCAGAGGAGACTTCAGCGTTTGGCTATTATGCAGGTCAGAATCTATTTTCTGAATCACTGCTTTGACATCTGTGTTGTTTTTAACATATGTAATATGTCCCTGTCTTTGTATTTTGCCCCATATAGAAATATAAGTCAGTGAATGAAGACAGTAATATGTCAGGGCTCTCAGAGCATGGCAGTCCTCAGAGTAGCAGACACAGCCGATCTCCATCCCCTGACGACATCCTTGAACGTGTGGCTGCAGATGTTAAAGCCTACGAGCAGGAGAACCTGGACACGTTTGAGGACAATGTGAAGGCCAAGCATAACCTTGTCTCTCAAGAAAAGGATGGTATGTTACCTGCAAAATAACTTTAATAGTCCACCAAAATTTAAAATAATATGTAATAATCTACGTAAGCCTCCAGATAAGTGTCAGTATAAAATCCAAGACAACTGTTGTATCATTTGTTTAGGAGGATGAGTAAGAGTCAGTAAAACTTGCTTGTTGCAGAAAGGTGCTCCGATTTGTGCCTGATGGGTTAAGTCGAGCTTTAACCCACCACTTATCTTAACCCTTATACAGCCCGTAAGGCAAATCACCCTCTCAGGCACAACTTGGGGCACCTTACATGTACAAAACATAGACATTCACTCTGAGGTAATGGAAGGGGGTCTATAAGTCTTAATGGTTTTCAGGTAGTCGACATATCTTCATTGCGTTATTGTTTTCTCTTTAGGTGCTAATCTAAAAAAGCCACCAGCCCCTGATATGTTCACGGAGTCGGATGACATGTTTGCTGCTTACTTTGACGTGAGTAGCCAAGTTCCTGCTTTCCATTGCATAGGTCAGTGGCTTTACAAGCCCCAGAATTTGATTGAATTTGACCATGTAAGGGGATCTCTACAGGTAGAGTTGCATAGTCCTGTGCAAGCTGTTGTTTCTTTATTGGAAACTTTGTTCAAAGCTTTTTACCAAGTGGGTAATCTGACTCTGTGGTGCTCACTGGATCTTGAGGCCCCTCAGACTTTGGGAGAGTCTTTTATGGTGTCAGTCACAGAGCTGTTTCAACAGTGAACATTTTAATCAACTGTCTGAATTCAGTCAGTAACAATGCCAAATTTGCATATGTTGTCATCGCTCCACAGAGTGCCAGGTTACGGGCAGCAGGCATTGGGAAGGACTTTAAGGAGAACCCCAGCCTCAAAGATAACTGGACAGATGCGGAGGGCTACTACCGTAAGATTAATGTTTTTTAATGGCCAGTCTTGTACCAAATACTGCATTTAAATCTAGAGACTGTTAAGGAAATGTCAAGTCACTTCAAATTATGTCTTCTCATGTGTTTAGGTGTGAACATTGGCGAGGTGTTGGACAAGCGGTACGGGGTGTACGGCTACACAGGACAAGGTGTCTTCAGTAACGTGATCCGAGCCAGAGACTTGGCTCGAGCCAATCAGGAGGTAGCAGTGAAAATAATACGGAACAATGAGATGATGTAAGACACTTTATAATCCTAAACACCACTTAGCCAATTAGTGCCTTGTGTGGATTTCTGTTATGCGTTGGTTTCTTTATTCATAATGTTTTGAAATGTTTATAATTCAATAATGTTCAGATAATACGACTTTACAAGGGTTTGGAGTGGATATGGTCTAATACAACCATTTTTATTCTTGCAGGCAAAAAACAGGTCTGAAAGAGCTCGAGTTTCTCAAGAAACTTAATGACGCTGATGCGGATGATAAGTTCCACTGTTTGCGGCTCTTTAGACACTTTTACCACAAGCAGCATCTGTGTCTGGTGTTTGAACCACTCAGGTACATTACAGTCAACACTTTCCATACTGTTGATTCTCTGAATACAGCTGTTGGACCAGCCCAGAACAGACTGTATTGTACAAGTCACTAAACACAGAATAGATCTCAAACACATACAGTGACAGAACAGATGAACTGTAAAGATACTGTTTTCTGGTTTTAGCATGAACCTGCGGGAGGTGCTGAGGAAGTATGGCAAGGATGTGGGGCTGCACATCAAAGCTGTGCGCTCATACAGCCAGCAGCTTTTCCTGGCCCTCAAACTCCTGAAACGATGCAACATACTGCATGCTGACATCAAACCTGACAACATCCTGGTAAGTCGCATCCAACGTACTGATGCTCCGTGATAAGCATCAGTCTTTGCCTGGATCACTGTATCTAAATGCGTTTCATTTTTCCTTAAAGGTGAATGAGTCCAAGACCATTCTGAAACTGTGTGACTTTGGCTCTGCGTCACACGCAGCTGATAATGACATAACACCGTATCTGGTCAGCCGCTTCTACAGAGCACCAGAGATCAGTAAGTTTAAACTGAATGGAGAAAGTTTGCAGTGACTCTCCTTTTAAACACAGAACAAATTAAAAAAGATAAATAATATGATGCAATGCTTCCTTTTAGCTTTAATTAGGTTATTTTCTTAAGAACTTCTCTTGCATCCTTTGCAGTCATTGGAAAGTCATATGATTACGGAATTGATATGTGGTCTGTGGGCTGCACGCTCTACGAGCTATACACAGGGAAAATCCTTTTCCCCGGAAAAACCAATAATCACATGCTAAAACTTGCCATGGACCTGAAAGGAAAATTGCCTAATAAAGTAAGAATTTATTTTCCGTGCATTATTAAAGGAAAATTCGAAGACCTCAAAGCCTAACACGGTATATTAAATGTTCATTATATTCACAGATGATCAGGAAAGGTCTGTTTAAGGACCAGCACTTTGACCAAAACTTGAACTTTTTATACACAGAGGTTGATAAGGTCACAGAGAGGGTAAGCATTATATATTCCATTTGTTGAGTTAACTATATATATAATATATAAGAAAACTATATATATATTTATCTCTCTCATACCTTTTGTTAATTTGTCTTCCTGTCCACAACTCTGTCTCTCTCTACACAGGAGAAGGTCACAGTCATGAGCACCATTAACCCCACAAAGGACCTGCTGATGGACATGGTGGGTCGTCAGGCGCTACCAGAGGACCAGAGAAAGAAAGTGGTTCAGCTCAAAGAGCTGTTGGACCAGATCCTGATGCTGGACCCAGCCAAGCGCATCACCATCAACCAGGCATTGCAGCATTCTTTCATCCAAGAGAGAATATAAGCTCTCCAACCATCTCAAAGACTCTGCCAGCACATGATGGTTTTGTATCTGCCCAATATGACTCAGACATCAAAAGACTTTTGAATATTTTATTGGCTGTATTGGCATTTTGAAAAACTATGCTATTTTATTTGTTCATATTTTAATATTTTTCAGAGCAGGAAACACTTGAGTTTGACTTATCTCTGTTATTTTTTAGATTACCTAAAAAAAGAAAATTCTACCCAAATATTCTATATTGTTTAGATTGCATGCATCACACAGAGCTTCTTGTAGGAAACAGCAGATTAAACTATATTAGCCTCAATTATATTTGATATTACGCTCAAGATTTAGAATTTGAGGATGTCTGTCTGTGTGCTAGTAAGTTTCACATTCTAGAATTTGATGTCAACCAAATATTACTGAGTCACCAAGGACTTGTACAGTTTAGAGTGTCAGGCCAGCATAAATGCTGTCTATATCCACCCTCCCTTAGGTGTGAGAGTGAGCGTAACCTGGCGCACAGGCCCACGGCATATCGCTGCCATAGGTGTGTTTCTGCTGAACCTGAGGTCTTGGGTCCTGCTTGACCTGGTCTGCAGGGAAAAGCTCCTCTGTAAAGGCAGGTTGTGCACCTCTATAAGTACACTGAAGGTAAGCTTACCCCACCAAAACAATCGGTCTCACCGCGTTGTTTTCAAACTCAAATGAAGCATCATCATGCCCTTACAGCTTCTCCTGCATGTTTATAAAATGTAGCGAAAATTAGCAAAATGGACATGCATTGAAACTCTTTGTCGATCTGTGTGCTAGTGTTTCTCACAGAGACAAATCTCAGTCTGAATGAATGAAAAGACTTGTACAAAATCGGAAGAAATCCCTTGGGCAAACCGGTTATGGTTGACATTCAGGGTAAGAATGAAGGGGAATTCAAAGGTTTGTCATGGACCAAGCACCTTCAGTGTACTGCCTCTGCTAGACATACTATACCTTATATGGGCGCCATATTTTTTGTACAACCTACTGAGTGCTCTTTGAATATGCATGAGAAAATGTAGTATGTACGGCTTCCAATGCACTACTGTACAAACCCTGTGGTGTTTCGCTATGAATAGGCAATTTAGATGTTTTACTGTGACTGTTCTAATGTTTGTGATCATGTTGTCTTTTGATACAGGAGTTTTCCTGCTCTGATCTATGAATCTGCTTGTTACAAGCGGTAATTGCTTCTTTACTTCATATCTCAGTTCTTTATGTTTTAAATGATAAAGATGCACAGGAAATAGCTCATGCTGGAAGAATTCTCTGCCTGTTATCCTTTGCAAAAAAGGCTGTCCTGCATGATGAGTTAATTTGAACTTACTGTCAATCCACATTACTTGTTATCAATAAACAATATAAAATAAAGATGCGTCATGGTGAAAAACAAGAATGCATCCAGAAAACATGATTTTAGACTTTTTTCACGTTGTCTGTTTGTCATACATTCCATGCAAGTTAATCTTAATGATACTGCATCTTATGACAGGAAACTTGTGTTGCTTCAACAACACTAACTGCTGTTTGTGCTGTTTCTCCCACTCTTCCTTGTGTTCGAGTATAATCTCTGGCCAATGGAGACAACCTCCTGCCCGCCTCTGCTTTCAAAGGAACAACATCTTCAAGGCGCTTTATCCAGGTCACTCCTAAAGGCATGTTTAGATCTAACACAAAACTGATTGAATGATCTGATTAAAATTTAGTAGCTAGTTGGGGCTTTATTTTGTAATCAGATTATCTACTAAAAGTGAGGTTTTGGGGGTTTGAGCAACCTACATGTGATCCTACAGTGAGTGTTATTTAAAGTTCCTGCAAATTCAAAAAACAGTGACATCCTGTCAAGCCGCTTAGCCCAGTTTTGCCTGGTGAAGTCTCACAGAAAAACCTGTCTGTATATCTTAATAAAGTGTTAAAATCCAGTGTCTGTTTTAACCACTGGATTGACCCACAAAGGTTCATTGTCGGACAGCTGTACATTGAAGACATACAGTAGATGAACTGATTTAGTCACCTTGTATGTCAGCCAATGATTTTCCCAGGATGATTTTCAAGTGTCCTTTTTGTGATATACCAAGATACTGGTATATTTATTCTCTGTATTTTAGGTGCTGTCCATTAATGAAGAATCTTTAACGGAAATCTCACCTGGAAAAAGGTTTCTGTTTTAGAGATAGCTCTTAATCACCACTAAGCTTTTGTTTTCAAAGTAGTTTCTTATTTAGTTTTTGTACAGTTTGACGAAGTGACTGATTCTGTTATTTTTGCCACTAAATGTTTAACCAGTTAGGCAAATACCAACTAGAAGTTATGTAGCCTTACCTTACGACTAACTTGATTAACTCTTTCTAAATTAGCAACCTCGACTTATAAGCACAATTACAAGTACAATTGATGTTTCAACATGCTTAAGTGTTGTAATTTGGCCTAACATATGCCCAATTGTTCAATCAAAAGGTAATACTTTTTCTTTGTTTACAAGGAGTCTTCTATAATTGTAACTTAAATTTCAAGCAAAACTAATAATTTGTTAATTCTGTTGCAGGGTAAGTCTTAAAAATTTTCCCTACTGTCATGATCACTGAGTGTGAGAGACTGCCAGCTGCTGTCCTACTATATTATTGAAGTGCCTTTCAAGAGCTCATCTCCTCATCCACTTATGGAGGAAATGACGGACAGTAATCGTGCACAGCATAACAGTGTTTTTATTTTGTGTGAAATGTTAAATCTGTTGGACAGCAAATACTGTTCATTTTGCAGAATCACACCAGACTACTAATAAATTGTGATTTTTTAAAAAATGAGTCTATTTTTTTCTTTCATGGAAGTAATTCCTAAATTGCATGTTTAGAAAATTTCACAACAATTAACAGCCTTTTATACTAATGCAATTTTACAATACAGCCTTACAGTTAAAGCTCTAGCTTAGTGGTTACCACATGTGCTTTAAATATTTTGAGCTGTGGTGCTAATGCAGGAGATGCATGTTTGTCTGAAATGTTTAACAAACTGTTTGCTCCGTGTTTTTTGCCCTTTCTGCTGTTTCTGTCAAAAAGGAGTGCACTAATATTACAAATAAACATTACAAACAGTTACAATACAAAATCAACATTGTCAATATTTTTGAAAGCTTAAAGCATATTCAAAATAATTGCATTATGTTTTATTACATGAAGATTCAATAGGAATCCTAGTCTTTCCAGAGTAGGTCTTTTGTGACTTTGGTCTAGCTTTGTTTGTTGGTGTGCGTTTCCTAGAAGTGTTTGGATGGTTAAATTTTTGAGACACATTCGAATGATCAGCAATATTGTGAACAAGGGCTTCAGTTTTTTTAAATTTAAGAGCATTGGAGTTTGGTTTCTTCTGTAAAGTAGGTGCTGCCTGAACTCCATTCTGTACTTTATCCGAATGTGACAACGGGCAGGTATGTTGCCTAGACCTTGAACGAGAAGATGAAGAGAGGTTAAGTTTTGTTAAACCAGGTAAAACTGAATTATTGCCTCTAGTCCTCATGTTTTCTGTATGATAGCAAGGACTTTCCACTTGTCTCAGACGATTCGCACTTCGTACCAAAGCAGTTGCTGGCCGAGATCTGACTGCTTTTCCTTGCTCTCTTTGTATAGTTGCAGTCTGAAGTTTCTCCAGCTCTAGCATGCGTGCCACCATAGCTGTGAGACAAGGGTCACTTAAATACAGGTTTTGCTGACTCTCCAATTCTGCTGTTGGGGAATGACTGAAGTCTAGATCCTTCAGTGGAACTGGGAGAACCTCAGGATAAACTTGTTCTTCTTCTGCTGTCTCTGTTAATTCCAGATCTCTGTCAAATGAGTCTGGCCTTAGGTCCAATTCTACAGGAGTTGCCCACTTTGAGATGGGAATATTGTCTTTCTCTTGGTCGGAAAGGTCACTGTCTTCGCACTCAACTGACACCCCAGTGGAGTTATTTAAAGAACACTGCTCTGTTGCATAACCTTTCACAGGTGCATGACTGGAAGCGTTTGAACTACTACAATGTAAATTGCTGATTGCCTTCATCTCATCCGTTTCTTTGTTCCCTGAAGACACAATGAGGGTGACCTCTATGGGGCTGATTTCCATTGCTGGTCTGGTTTCAACTGCAGATGTATTATGTTCCGATACATGTTCTTGTGTGCTCCAGAGGGTTGGAGGTTGAAGACCAAGCCTCTGCCATCTATGTGAAAGCATCCTTAATTGGGTCGACTTATGTTGCTGCAAGCTAAATAAAATAATTAGTCAAAACAAAGCGATGGTAAGATAAATCTTTCTCCAGATGCCATTTAACCTTATGATTAGATATCCAGATATTGTGACATGGATATGGAGTATCAGTTCCAGCCTGGCAAAGTGTGAGATGTCTAGTGTTGCAGCACCATACAAAGCTATATTCAGTTCAACAAAAGGTTAAGATTCTTGGCAAACCCAGCAAGTCCCAGTGCCAAGTCTTGTCTGGAAATGATCTGCATTTTCTAATATATTCATTCTCCTTTAAATGCAAGATCTAATATGCCACTACAAGTAGACAATATGATACTTCCTACAGCCACTGCCAAATTAAATAGGACCAATATATTCCAAAACACTCTAGACTTAGATGACCCTGCCGTGATGATGGCTGTCATTTGGCTGGCAATGTCTGATGGGTCAAATAAGCAGACAGTATCCACTTACACTTCAGATGATTTTGCTTGGCTGCAACAGGTGGTTGGTTCCTTTTCGTGGACATTAGAAATACTGGCTAGTATAGATACCTGCAAAATAAAATGGATTGCAATCATTTTGATTCTCAAAATATGCATGTCACTCTTAAAAATCTATATAATATATATTAAATGACACTTATTGCACTTAATAAATGTATGTCATCTTTAAACAAATGATGTTTTTCTTACAAGCACTTTTAACTAGCTGGTCTTAAGGTGATTTAACTTTTACTGTTTGTATGAAGTCTATTATCAATTTTCACACTGACGTCCCAGCTAAATACCTATAGCTATGATTAACTATATGGCATGTTTCACTAAAGTTGACAATCAGACAGCATCCATACACTTTTGTCCTAATATCAAACAGTTTATCTATTGTTTTATCATTTAAAACCTAACAGCATTTTTCTGTGCTTCACAAGTGTGCTACTTGGTTTGATATCTTGTAATCTAATACAATGACATTAATACATTTTTAAGTGTGGCCCAATGTCCAAATACGTTTTAGAGTTAGTGAACATGCATAATCTAAAGAAACTACAGAATATATCAATACTTAAGTACGCTGCATCTATGTTAAGTTCATTGCAGAAATACGATCATGAGACCTGTTTTGTGTTCACAACTGTAGACATGTGCAGAGTCTCAAGTCGACGTATTAACTGAGTGATGTAGAGATCCTGTGAGTACAAAATTCAAATATATTAAAAATGATCTCTGTACACATTTTAAGTGTCTACACACACATAAACACACATCTACACAAACTATTAATTTCTATAGGCTGTCATGCAAGGGTCACGCTCAAAAGTATAAACCAATACCTTGTCACTTTCTGTCGACGAACGGGCACCTGTGTTGAAACAAGCCATCAAAATGAAACTATCCTTCAAGTATACAAGACCAGATGGTGTTATATAGACGTCAGCTTCACTCACCTGCAGGTGGAGGTGTAAGATCTGTCGTCATTCTCCTTCTCTAGAGGAGCCAGTTACACAATGATACGTTACCAATTCATATGCAAAGTACAGTATGTACATATGTACTGACATACTCTATTTAGGTCATAGCATATCATTTGTAACATTTATAGAACATTATACATTTACAAGACTTTTATTGGACGTTTCAAATCTAATTTGCATACTGGGTTGTGATCGGTTTAGTTTTCATTTATTTGCATATTCAAGTTGTTTTCTTAAGCCTATTTATCCATCAATATGACATAAAACTATCACTTACGGTAGACGCGGCGGTCTGGTCAAAGGCAGGTGCACCCAGAGCCATTAATACGCGCCGTCCAGCTGTTTATATCCCCCGAGTTCCCCATAAAATATTCATACATCATTTCAACCGCATGCGGTAAGACCATATAGAAATGCAAAGGTCTCGACAGTAACATTAAAGATTTAAGGTCCTGAAACCTACACGTAATTTGGCTGACTACCAGGTAACTCATGTCTTCACATCTAGATATCGTATATAACTATTTGCCAACAAGTATTCGCTGATACTCGTTTGTATGACCTGGTTTACATCGCAGGAAGACGTTACGACGGTCCAAATTTATTGAAATATTTCTCAATATAAGGCGAACATTTAAGACTGTGCGACTTCCTCCTCCAACACGGGAAAATGGCGTGTTGTAACCATGGTAACACACCAAACTACTCTCGTGAACTATCACCCTGCCCACCATCTATTTATACCTTTAATATCATGGAGCTGTCCTTACATTAAGCTGTCTGAATGTTAAATATAACGCTCTCTTGAGAATATATTGTTTTCAACCATAGGAGCTGGATATACAAAAACAATTTATTCACGTTTAGATATGTCAAATACTCAATAAATTGTATAACCTGTTTACTTAGTGATCAGAAAGCTCCTATCACATGTCCTCTCAATGAGCACACGTTGGAAAGAACAAAAGTTGGCTTGTCTGCCACTTCCTGTCGTGAGTAGGGCTGGCAGACACATTTAAGGCGTTGTTTGTGTTAGTGGTTTTTTGACCTTGTCTGCACCCCAGAATATAAAACATGAGAAAAAACTTCATGTTCAGTTATTCTCTTTCATGTTATAAATCAGTATGTCTGGGATATCATATTGAACGTTCAAAATGTTCAATCAAAACACACCTTTTGCAAAAAAGTAATTACATAAGAACAATTTTGTTGCAACAATGCATTTATTTACTCAATCACGTGCATTGAATGCATGGTTAGTGTTTCATGTGTCAATGTTTCAAACGCATGTGTGCGCACGTGTCTGTTGTGTTTTGAGTGTACGTGTGTCTCCCCACAAGACCCGCAGAGAGTAAATGAGACAGACATGTACATCATCGTCATAACAGCTCCTGCCACCATAACTTCTAAGTATGGCAGCCTGCCAGATTTCAGTGACAATTATCTCTGTAAATGATGGACAAACTGACTGTGTGTTTGTTCATTTGCGTTTGTATGAGAGAAAAGGAATGAGAGCAGAGTTACGATACATGCAGCAGTCACAAAATAAGTCAGCCTGTGCATCAGGTTTTATTTTGGTATTTTATTGTTGTTTGAAGTACAAAATGAGCAGCAAATACCCATAAACACTGTTTTTTCACAAAAACACAAAAAAACAGCAGATGTTTAAAACTGGCTTTAAGTCATGAATCAAATAAGAAAACTTCACAGTTATATTTCTGTAGCTATGAAGAGACAAAATATCAAAATTTTAGAAGGAAAAACACTTCAGATTTATTATATATGATGAATTCTGTTATATACAATATGTAGATTAACTGATACACATTAATGCTGAACGAGACGGAAATAACTATTGCAGTTAAATTGTAATGTCAGTAATCGTGCACTTTAACAACAGTTCGTCCTTTCATTCAGTGCACAATTACTTCATCTGAATTTGACATTCGTATTATCAGCCCAGTCAAACAAAGAGAACTGTGTTCTGCATGGAGGGTTGCAGCCATCACATTATGGTGTGTGTTATTTCACCCTCTGCCAGACAACATGTTTTCAAGCATGCAAAATGCTCTTGTGGAACTACGGCCAATCAAGAACATCTGTTTCAAAATTCAGATGCCAAGCACCTGCAGTAAAACAGAAGCTTATGCTAAGCAAACCTCACTGACAGTGTTCTGAGACTGATTACAATGAGAGAGCATTGGTGCTGTCTGTGTCTGACATAAGAGTGGGACGAGAGTATGAGCTTCCCTGCACAAACTTGGACTTCGAAACGGACCGAAAACAGCCATAGTTTTGGAATATACGGATAATGTCCTTTCGGAAACGGACTCCAACAAAAGCGTAAAGGAATGGATTCAGGCAGCTGTGCATGTAGGCGAGACTCTTCATAACTTGGGAGGCAATATCAAATTGCTGGACTTCTTTGCAGTTTGTGATGGTTGTATTGGCTGCCTGAGTGGCTTCAAAGACCAACATGCTGTTGTATGGGAGCTGAGAGAAGATAAACACGGCCACCACTGCCAAAATGACACGCAGGGCCTTGTGCTTCTCAAAGTTCCTTGACTTGAGCAGGGTGCGGATCATAACAGTATAGCAGAAGATCATCACTATAAGAGGAACACAGAAGCCCATGCAGATTTGGAGAGACAGCACCAGAATTTTGGTACGGTTGTTTTCGTTGTTCCAGTACACCATGGAGCAAAAATTATTGCCCTCCGTGTCCTCTTTGGAGCGGGCAAAAAGGAACTCTGGAATTGACATTAGAACAGCCAGGAACCAGACTACAACACAAATGACCTTGCTGTACAGAAGTCGACTCCTTTTGGAGTTCTGTGCCTTGGTAGTCTGGACGATTACTATGTAGCGGTCAATGCTGATGCAGGTAAGCAGAAACATGCTGCTGAAAAAGTTGATCTTGTAAATGGCAAAAACTATTTTGCAAAGGGCAGAGCCAAAGGTCCAGCCGTAGATTGACTCAACAGCCCAGAAAGGCAGAGTGCACAGGAAGAACAGATCAGCCACAGCCAGGTTCAGTAGGTAGACATCCGTCATCGTCTTCAGCCGGTTCTGAAAGTGTGTATATATCCAGACCACCATAGTGTTGCCAATGGCTCCCAGAATCACGATGATCCAATAGAGAGCAGGCTCATAGTACATCCGAAATTGTCTTACTGCTGTTTTGTCGCATATTGACGCATCTTCTTCATCATAATCACCTGTAGGGGTGTGATATTGTTCTCCGTAATCCTGTGAAATAAAGCAAAGTATATGTGTCTTACTTAAAGGGGCCGTTTACAGTTTTAGTCATGTACTTACGATGCATTTAGACATATATTATCAACAGATGTTTCTGCATAGTTTCAAGCAAGCACTTGATGTAATTGTTTGAATATCACTTACAAATTCTTCAGTTAGCGTAGAAGATGCGGTCAGAAGCTCAGTCACATTCATCATTGATCTTCCTTGTTCCTAAACCAACAAAATATTTCAAATTAAACACAATTCAGGTTTGTCACATTGAAGTTCAAAAAATATTAAACTATGTGCCCTGATTATATGATTTTTTTTTTTAAATATGAACTTAACAACTTAGCACCCTGTTTGTTTACATATGTCTGTTGTTGTTTAGTCAATACTTACTCCACTGTCTTGAAAAAAAATTGTAATAGTAATAGAGGTGCAGTCTCATCCGATCACTAAGATCACTTTCACAGTGTTCCTGCCGGTGTCTGAAAACTCTCTGTTTTGCAGAAGCTTTTAAGGTCTGTTGGTAAACCACAATGACGCACAAGCAACATGAACTCTTTTACACTTTTTTTCTCTGCCTTGATAGGGTCGCCTTCAAACATAACAGCCAGATCAGACATGTTTATGTGCAATTACTAAACTATCATGTCATCTGTTGTGCTACATAATTACGTGCACCAGACGTAATGTGTTTTACAGTTTTGACCTTTTACTAGATTTAATTTCCACTTATACCTTCACCAACATTTTTTATGTGAGATATTGCTTTTGCTAAGTGATGGTCAACACACTTTTGTCTGATGTTCAGTTTTGCCAAACAGTACATACACAAGAATGCAGGTTTTTTGTCTTATAATAGATTTTTTAATAGAAATAGAAATCCCTCATTTCCTCACCCCTGATTGGTCGTTTCTGTTATTTCCTGCATCCAGTCACGTTATAAGAATGGGCATTTAGGGATATGCATTCTTCAGCATGTCATGTTGTCTGCCCATTATATATCTAGATTTGTTTTTAAAAAATGTGCCTGTCTATCAGATCTAAAGGCAGGAAGATAACTGGAGAACATCCTATTAAACATAAACCTGTGGCTCTCATATTTGCTGAAGTAATTGTGTACCTTGTACTGACTGGATGAGGTTTTATTTATATCGGACCATCATCAAAATCAGAATAATACAATGTTTAAAACTAGGCACTGACTGATAGATTAGCTGTTGCTGAACTGTTGTTTTGCTGAACATTTTTGCTGTGCTAAAATATCGGAAGAAAACATGAAAGCACCTGTAACTTTATCGCTCTCTTCCCTTTTTTGTCATTGTGGTAAGTCACATTGCATGTGATGTGACAAGATCCAAAATACTATCAGCACAAATGCTCATATCTCAACTGAGAAGCTTCTTGGCCAAACATTTCCGTGAGACACACAAAAAAGTGTCAGCAGTTTTAAAGCTATAACTTTCTACTTTTCACACTAAAAGCAACATATCAGTAAACTGTATCTTAAAAGTTGACACTTTGTCATTCCATGTATGGTCTCTTACTCAAGTGTGAAGTTTGTTCTCCAGACATCCTGTTTATAAGCTTTAATATTGTCTCACGAGACACTTATTTCTCTTACTTTTCTGTGCATTATTACACCATATCCTGAGTTAAAAGACACATTTCCCCTTTTATGACATGCTAAACAAATAACAGCACTTTCCCCCCTTAAAATGTTAATAAAACAGTACAAGAGCCAATCAATGATTTAGCTTAGCATACAAGCACTATGCAAGCAAACAGGCACAATGTATGTACTTTGGTTTATCTTAGCATTATCGTTTCCATTGCTGATTGCAACACTGTTTACACAACTCACTAACTCATCTTATCACTCATTTCCAGAGCTGATTTACAGTAACAAGACCAAAAACTTCTTCCTGTATAGTTCAATTGGTAGATTGTGGCACAAAAACATCAAGGTTGTGGGTTTGATTCCCAAGGAAAATGTTTACTTAAAACATGTAGCCTATCTTTAATCAGTCAGTTAGATTGTAAAAAATTTGCACTAATGTAATCCTCTTTTTATCATCTGGTTTAAAGATCTGACTTGTCATCTGACTTTATATCCATCCCATCAAATGGCTACGATATATCCAGCATGTTTAAAGCATGTTTTGAACAATAAAAGTTAGAAATGAAAGGCAGAAATAAGGTGTTTGCCACAAAGGAGGTGGGCGTTCTTGCTTTCCACCATCTCTATAATTAAACCCAGTAGCTTATAGGTTGCCTTTTACGCAAACAAACCACAAAATGTCCTCATTTTCACTCACACTGGTTTTCAGAGTGACCTGGTCAAACAGCAAGATAAGATTCTGGCCTTCCTCAAACTGTTGTAAAACCGTTGGGGAGGTACCATGTGATTAATGTTAGAAATACTTCCAGAACACTTTCAATATTGAAACATGACAGCTTGTTGCACTGAACTGCAGCACAAAGAGCTCAGAACTTAATTTTCAGAATTTCCAGTGACCGAATTTAATCACACATGCAGGTTTTCTTGTTGTGTTGAGCCATTCTGAAAACCAAATGAGAAGATCCAACACAATCTTGCTCTAAATC
Organism: Ambastaia sidthimunki; assembly: GCA_036877625.1. Taxonomy (NCBI): domain Eukaryota; kingdom Metazoa; phylum Chordata; class Actinopteri; order Cypriniformes; family Botiidae; genus Ambastaia; species Ambastaia sidthimunki. The sequence continues at coordinate 53,501 of JAZGTK010000722.1, forward strand.
AGTGCAGATTCAAATGAATTTGATTTAGGTGGTGTCCCACGTGCCACGTCAATTTGCAAGACAAAACTGCATCACCTAGCAACAGTTATAAGGCTGTGAGAGATGAGGGCAAACATTTTTTTATACTACTAGAACATCCTGCGGTAAGCATTTGCACGACAGGCTAAGACCACACGTCTATAATCAGAAACCAAACTACAGATAATGACACATCTCATGTGCCCCCTTAACTGTCACTTTGTGTGAGAAATGTTTATCAACTCCCTCATACAAGTGAGAAGATATTTTTGTAGAAACAATGCATTAATACTTTTATATAAAAGACTGTCGAAATGTCTTTAATACGTGTTCAATGAGTGTTCTCTCTTTTTGTAAGTTGCTTTGGATAAAAGCGTCTGCTAAATAAATAAATACATGTAATTCTGAAGACATTTCAGGTTCTGGTGCTAATTTAATTTTTTTGTATTTTATTGTTTTTGGTTAAGGCAGTCTTTAAGTATTTAATTAGTTTTAATTAGCTGTTTCAGAACATACGATACAGTTTAAGCGCCAACACTGTATAACCCGATCACATGATGTTTTTAACACTGTCATGAGCCCTGTGGCATCACAGTGGTTAAGTGAGAAATTAGAATGGAAAACAAAGTGAGAATAACAAATGACATGATAGGGGTGTGATTGCACAAAGCACAGCTTCCTCATTTTTCTCAGCAAAGTCAGAGAACTAAGAGTTCAGAGGGAATTGTTTTACAGTCGATTCTTTACAATGAGAGCAGTGTTGTGTGTAGATGAGAGTGAGATAATTCATTTCAGAGTATTTAATAGACATGCTCTAAAAAACAGGTGCAATAGTTCCAGTTCCATTTCCTTGATTAGTTGTTTCTGCAAAGATCTTTAAACTCAAAGTTTCGCAAAAACTCTCTTATAAATTCTTATAAATATTGTCATTACAGCAAACATTGCTTTTGCAAAAGCGTTTTACGAGAACGCATGCACAAAACAGCATTCATGTTTGGATTTTGAAGGGTTAGATCAGGAAAAAAATGCACAGATTTTGGAAATTGTTTAGAAATCAGAAATGCAGCTTTATTGGAAAAACAGATTGGAGCTCCACATATATGGACTGCATTCATCAAGCCTGCATTGATTTCTTGACCTCCAGTATTCAGGATGATTCAGCATCATCAGCGTCAGATATGACCGATGTCTCTGTGTAGGAAAGAAGAGTGCCAGGAGTCACATGCCGTCCTTCATGACTGATAAAACAGCAGTCAGATGGGGCATGCAGGGAGCTGATGTCCACACAAATAAAAGCACTTCATGTCACATGGTGGAAATGACTACGCACATACCTGTTATAATTTCCTTGATCTTGATTTGACCGGCTGCCATTAGAGGACAACGAGTAGAAGAATTAAAAATGGA
>JAZGTK010000723.1:0-54905 GCA_036877625.1 Ambastaia sidthimunki
CCCAATGTTTTGAACTTATGAGCAAATCTTACGTCAGAGCAAATATTTACACCCTTCATTCAGAAGTGATTGTGATTCATTAGTGGAGTGATTTGAGAGGGAAGAGTTAACTCAAAGTAGGTTGTAGCAGAATACCAGAGCTCAAAGATAGCATCATGTAGACATAAACACCTGCTCAGGCGGAGGAGTGTGAAAGTTCAACACAACACCTGCTCTGTTGGAACATGAATCATCAGATGGCAATGTGGAAAACTTCAGAGGCAAAGACTCTTCTGCTGTCATATGCTTTAATATCAAACCACACAAAGACATTTATATAACACATGCAGACATGTTTACGCATATAGTATGAAGTTAGCTGACATATATTCTTGCATAGTCACATTTGGCTAGTGTATTTTATTTTATGTATTTGTTTAGCAGTTACTAGATTTTAAATCAGATTAGTGCTTTGAGAAAGTCTTTTCCAGGTTGTGGGAAATATGCATCAGACGATTAGCATACAAACTGTGTGTGGCATGTGGGCCAAAACAAGCTGAAGTAGTTGATGTTAATTACTGTAATGACTTATATATTAAGGTTTGCATATGTATAACAATGTATATCATGGCTCTAGTCACTTTTTGCCTTCAAGTTTAAACCAGTCCTGCAGTTTGACACATGAGATTTTTAAGCGCATGGGATCTGCATGGATAATATTTCTGGATGAAGTATGTCATGTCACACCTCAGGAATGGCTTGATATTTCATGTCATCTATACATACGCTGTTTGGCTACATGTAAACAACACAGAGCTTGAGTGCATGCAGACGTGCTTGTGTCCTTGTTTGCAGTAACTTTGTAATCCTTTGCAGCATAAGAACTAATCCTTTCCTGCAATCTTCTCCAATCTGATGAACTCATCCAGCCTGATCTTCTCTTCTTATTGTAATGATAATAATAACCAGCCTGTGTCCTTTCATCTTTCTCTCTTTATTACTATTGTATCTTAAGCCTTTTACTGGATCAGGAAAGCAGATGGCCTTTTTGGTTTTGCCTGATGTAATCCTGTCTTAAATTCAATTTAAATATGAGCTAAAAGTCTTTAAGTGGGTGGTCTTACGTTGAGAGCCGCACGTTTTCAATCAGACCTTGAGCTTTCAGTCTCTGCAGTTTCTGATATCTAATGTTGTCGAAATGCCATATAAACAGATCATTTTATGCAAAATCTGCCTCAAAGAAATGGCCCAAAGATGCAATTAAGACCATTTAATCTTTCCTGTTAATCATTTGTTTTGGGAAGGCTGGCTTGTTTTCATCTTAAAACGCCCTAAATATTTTGATTAATGCGAGCATGAATTAATACATTAGATCTGGCTCAATGATTATTTTCAAGCTTCATGCGTACTCTCATGTTAATTGACTTGTCTTCTTGTTTCTAAGCTCTGGGAACAGTTTCTCTCTTGAGCTCTCCAAAATCGCTTCTGTTTAGGTTGAAATGTCACACATCAAAATCCTCTGCACATTAAGCCCTTTTTTTCCTCCATTAGGGAGACAAACTTGCTTATCAGTTTCATTGAAGATTTAATTACAGGAATGTATGAAAGATCTTTGCTGATTCCAAGTATTCTGTCCTTACCCACAATCCCCCTCCCCACCCCATATAAACGACTTCTCTTTGCTGGTGGAAAGGTCAGGCCTCAGCTAGGCAATGACCCACAGGAAGCGCTTTCATTAGAAATCAATTGCTAGGACCTTTTCATAGGGAGCAGTTTAACTCAGGACGCTCATAAAATGCCTGGAGGGAGAGAGAGAAGAGGAGGGGGCTGAGAGAAAGAGTTGGCCTGAGGGTAGCTGAAATATGAGGCTCAAATATGAGCAAATATGTGTTTAATCTGTTCATTCTGCTACTTGTGAAGTGCAGAAATACACCCACACATACACTCTAGTGTAATTCTATTCAGCTTCCCATTCAGGTAGCTGGTGGCTTTAATGTTTTACAGTTTGGGCCACATCCTGGTTTGTATTAATATTCATGTGGAGTGTTTCACAGTTTTACGTGTGAGGATGGGATGTGGTTAAAGAGATTAGGGGAGGAAATAATGGCAGCATATTAACCACACTCAAGAGGATTCTCCACGCTGTATATATATAGTCTTCTGAAATGTATTTAAAATTTATATTTCAGATGAGTAATTGCCATTTAAAGAGTCAAGCACATTTATCAATTTGCATCACTCCAAGAATCTTTCTGTGTGTTATATATGCAAATGTAAACACAAGACACATTCAGCAAACTCAAGAGTCCTCAAAGGTTTAATATTAGATTTGTTGACCCACAACTATTATTTCTTTATTATTTTATTTTTATTTATTCATATTTATACACATTTTTTATTTATAAATTATATATTTTTTATTTAAATATTTTTATTTATGTTGATTGGTTAGTTAGTAAGGTTGTTACTTGTTGATGGGTTAGTTAGGTTGTTAGTTAGTTAGGTAGATAGGTAGGTAGGTATGTAGGTAGTTAGTTTATTTCGTGATGTTGGTATACTAAAAGATAAAACAGAAAACTGTGTATTTGTGTGCAATCCATTATCATTACAAATCCTCTGCCACATAAGTGTCCAGATTTAAAACTACATATACAAAGTCTGGGTCAAAAGTGCACGCAAGTATGAACTCTCACACACCGACTTTCTCGTAAATGACAGCAGTTTGCTCATTAACTACTGAACACAAACATCTTCAGTAACCCCTTTGTTATTGTTTCCCACCATGCCATACAGCAATTACTGCAGGCCGTTTGTGATATTACAGCTCTGATTATAACTGCTATTCCACTTGTGTAAGAGCCTCTCGTCATAATGGACCGTCCAGCAAAACAGCTCAGCCAATTAGGTTTCATTTAGTTCCTTATTGCAAATGTCACATCGAGAGCGATTGACCCCAGGTCTGCACCCCCCCTTCACCCTCCCTCATGCAAAACTACTCTTGGCACAGCCTAATACCACTGATGCTCAAACAGATACCAGCTTTCTATTCCCGCCACAGTTTCCAAGGGCAACTAGGCCAGTGCTGCCTGTCTGATCTGGTTAATGTGGCTGTAATCAAATGAGGGAAATGGCTCTTATGCAGGTCAATTATGTATCCGCCGCCCTGCCGAGGAGACGTGGCCTGAGTGGCAACATGGGCTTGGAGGGGCCAGCAGGGATGGCATCCACCCACTCCCTCTCTCCTCCTGCTGGTCATCAGTATTCAGGGCAGGCAAGAACATCGGCAGGACAGAATGCAGTTTGCGTCATTGATTATAATGGCTGTTCTCTCTCCTGTAGTTCTTTTAATTATCTTACAGCCAATCATACTTAATAAGAACCAGTGACGGTGCAGTTTCTCTCTTAAGGTATAAGCTAATACATATACTGTATATATTTTAATTAAAACACGTCTTATGAATGGCAGGTGTCACTGATGACTATGAAACATATGCAAGCCCAACATTTACATTTTTTAATTAAAACACATTTTATGAATGGCAGGTGTCACTGATGACTATGAAACATATGCAAGCCAAACATTTACATTTGCTGCAAGTATATGGGCTGGGGGTAGTGGTTTGGAGCCCATCACTAAATCCCATGAGGCCCTGGAAACATTTTTGGGGGTCCCCTCTCTCATGATCCAGCTTCTAAGTTTGAAGTTAATATCATTGTAAATATTGTGATACGCTAGGTTGCAATGTTGTGCATTTTGCAGCTCTGTCATGAATTTGGCTGTTTTAATTGTTTTTGCTTTTATAAACATGCAAGTCTGTTTATTTGTTAGATGAGACACAAAAAATTTTGAAGAATGTCTAAAATACAATTTTTTCCTAATTGACATCAGTGAATCATCACTGCTGAAAATCACAATTTAAATGATTTAAATCACACAAACCATCAAAAAAGTCAATTAGTGTCGACTTGTGTCTGAAAACACAGGGAGTGAATTAGCAAACGACAGTGTTTATCAACAGTTACTGTGGTGTGAACATATTTTAAAACATGTCTGTTAAAAAGGGCCCCGTGACACCTCTCAACACAAAAGACAGAACTGTTTCTTGCAAACATGTTGTTTCAATCTACATATATATGGCTGTCTTTTTCTCTTTGCATGTAGGTCCCACTGTGATACCTGCTGTTAGTATACTGGGTGCATGTGCTAATGATGCCGAAAACTGGCGGAGGTCTGATTATCCTCTAATCTGGCAACGTCTTTGGCAATGAAGAGCGTTTGGCAGATAAGTCAGGGTGTGATGTAGCCAGGGGCAAGACATCTTCCACTTGGCTATAAAGTGATCTGAGAGCACAGAAAAGCCACACATGAAAACAAAATTAGTGTCATCTTCATCTTCCTGACATTCCAAAGAAACCAACACATTTCAATCAGCTGAGAAGATTTCCCAGCGCTTCATGTAGCTCTCCCAACTGGCTTCTTTCTCACCATCATTACACAGTTAGCGATTTCCAGGCGCACATGTTAGCATACACAGCGAGCAAGTTGGAACCCCGTGGAAAGCTTTTAGGACTAATGTGACAGTGTTTTATTGATGTCCTACAGGTGAAGTGACATTCATCTTCCTGCCTGGAGACCGGCTTTGACCCCTGAAGTTCACTCTGTGATATTGAGCTTCTGTTTTCTATGAGAGATCATTTTGTGCCCCTTAACCCTTTGGCTCCGGGGATGGTATTAGCACTGTTTCTGGAGAAGTCACTCTATATGTTGATATAAGACTGGAGGTTCAGGGAAAAGAAGGAGTTTGTTCGGATATGAAGAGCCAACAGTTCTGCATCGATCTGTTTGGCCTTCTCTGTCCTCTATTGGACAGGACACATGTTTGGTTAGCAGTGAGACACTAGCATTTTTTTAGGAGGCCTCCATACAGCATGCTTACACCAGATAGAGGTGCTTTTAAAAGACTAGAGAGTATGTTGTTCAAAAAGTGGTAAGAATTAAATTTTCAAAGTCGCATACCATATAAACATATTTTGCACATATTTGGTCCTTTAGGGTTTTGAGGCATTTGTGTGTTTATGGAACAAGGAGTAGTTGAGTTTTGTTTGTTATGTTTTGTTTTGTTGGTCAGAATCCAACCTGAATAGAAAGATAATGGCATGAATAGAATCATAATGCTCTCTGGCAGTAAACATGTCTTCAAATCATCTTGCATCATGCCTACAAATATGAATGCCTACACAGTAAGGAATGTATTTTTCTTTGAAGACTTTTTTGCTCAGTTGATTTGAGTGTTTCATCATTTTCATTCTGCTGCCTGTAGCTCGGACGAGGCACTTCTTATTTGCAAAGGAAAGCCATTGTGAGTCTAAAGGACGCACTAAACAACAATTCTGGTACAACAATTCTTTTGTAAATGGATCATTTACAAATGCAAATTTAATAGCGACTCATGGCTTTTAGCATAATGTCATTTGACTTGCGTCAGACGGATCCAGGCTGATACAGTATCCCAGCTTGTCATTAAATGCGATTGTTCCCTGCACGCTATTTCATCTGCACGCAAAATATATAATGACATCAGACAGATATGACCATGCTCCATCAGAAATATGAAACACTGATTTCATAGCCAGATGGATCGTGGCTCACAAGCTAACTAGATTTTATTGTTTAATTATTGCTTGATTGACATGTAATCAGCCATTTAGGATAATTTGTTCCAGGAAACCATTTGCTCCAAGTTTTTAAACAATGGCATGCGGAACCTTTAGAAATATTACCTGAGCCATTGTTAAGCCCTCTCTCGTTACTCAGCCTTCATTAGCATAGCTACACCGTGCCATGCTACGTGGTAAATGGAAGATTAGCGAGGCTGCTGAAGGGGATATAAGAGAACAGAGCTGTAATGAGTGTTAACCATGTAGGCTGCCGGGTCTTATTGAATAAATAAATAAGAAGATTAGGGACTGTTTAAATATCTTTGTGCACCTGTGTGCCGTACTGCCTGAGCACCTTATAAAGGAACAGCCCAGCTAATAAAGCAGCTGCTCTCACACATAATACTTTCTCTTTACCTTATTCACATATTTTTCCATTATTCCAGCTCATATTCACAAATGCCTGGCTGATGTTTTTTCTTCATGGATTACCATATTTTTACAACTCCTATATTCTTATGGTCAATTCTATTCACACGTTAAAGGCAATTATTTATTATTAATACTAATACATAATAAAACAAGGTTAGAGTGATATTTAATTTTAATCTGTGGTGGTACAGTCAGTATAAACTGGTGTAGCGTGCAGCTGTACTCTTCTCTTTTAAACCTACCCAGAGGAAAGTGTTATTGCTTAGAAGCGTCTCTGTCATAGCAAGATTTAATGGGTTCTTAGCATCAGCCCAAGATGTTTCTCCTAAAATTGCTTAAGAGAAATAAGAGTAGATATAAATGAGACAAGTGTTAAAATACACTGAGTATGGAGACACAACATTAATTAGATTTCATAGCTAAAGTAATCTAATTTTGGATGAATTTTAAGATAAATGTTTTAGTTCATACTGAAATCATTAATAATATAGACCTGACTGGGGACTCGAGCAAGTCATTTCATTAGCTCTCAAAGATCTCATTACTGTCTATTAGATAAAGATAAATAATACCATAATTCTACACCATTACATACAATAGCTTAAACTGCAAGTCTGAATTAAGCAAAGTTTAGACACATTCAGTTAAATACAAATACAAAATAAGAGCATGCTGACCCTTTAAACAGACTATTCAAATCAAATTGAATGATAAAAGCATTGATATGCAGAAAAAACTAATGTAGCAGTTATTTATCAGTGTCCTCTGGTGATATAATCTTGCAGTGATCCCCAGTAATAAACAGGCATGTAGATGTTAATTAAAACGTTGATTTTTAAATCAAAACATTTCTGGATAGCATCAGTGATAAATATCTGAGAACCACAATTACCCTAGTTCATTTTAATTTCTAAACAGTAATATTTGTGAAACGGAAGTTTGTGTTTGGCAGTTGGTTATGGGACAGAGTCCAAGGACCCATAAAACATATACTGACACCCACTTGTATTAAAATGCAACAGCAATCTGTCAAGTAAATTTTAATAGAAGCAAAATAGCTTGTGCTAGGCAAAAACATCAAGACCATTTTGCCACGTCTGTTCATCTCAAGTGTATACAACACACTGAAGTACTAATTAAAGAAAACCTTTGACTCTTTCACACTAATCAGAATTTTTAGTAATACATGGTATATTCCCTCATTACTACAAAATCCCATTAGCCCTTTCATAATTTTAAGCATTTTATCCTTTAAGACATACAGAATCCAAATGGTTAGCATGAAATATGAGTTTAAAGAGAATCTTTTTAGTGTCAAAAACATGTCTGGCTAAGTACTTGTATTTGTCAGTGTTTTGGTCTTTGCTGTTTGCTGGTAGTTGACTGTATCGTGGGAGCATTTTTCCCCTCTCATCGCCTCCTGCTGTGAGGATTGTCTGTTTGACTAGAGAATCCTGACGGTTTTCTCTCCTGAGCTAACGCGAGACTCTGCTCTATTCAAAGCCCATTTTCCGCATTCATTTCATGGTCTTGGTGCTGTCAAATCTTGGATTTCAAAGATGAATCCATTCAGTTCTACCCAGGTTTACCAGGCTTAGAGAAATTTCTACATGCTATGACTGTGTGTGCATGATTTGATGTGCGATTTTGTCCATGCATGTGTCCTAAAAGTATCCGGCATTCATCAAGCAGGTCATATTTTATTGATGGCGTTTCTTTTACTGCCAAACAGACACACACATCTTTTTTCAGCTCCAATTTCTGCTGATTTCTGCTTTGACCTGAACGGCAGATGTATTGTAAGTCTAGAACATTCAGAAAATAGAGGAAAAGGTTTGTTAAATTTCACTATCCTGCTGAAAACGCTTATTGTCATCCATCCTTTACCCCAGACAGACAAAGCAACTGAAGCCTAAGGTCACCACATGTAGCACAGATACAAAGAGGTTCTGTTATTGACTGGTCAGTTCATCTTTGGGTTAAACCTTCAGCTTGTAATTTGCAAGTCCCACTCCACATAACTTTAAATCTACTTGCTGTATTGCTCTGTATTTAAACATTCTGTAAGTTTTCCTTGGGGAAAAAATGAACAGTGGAAGAGCATAATATGAACTTTGTGGCATTGCGTGTTGTGAGGTCAAGGTGAGGTGACGTCCATTCTCCTCTTTCACTTTCTCGTCTGTCTCACATTTGATTAAGACAGCAGCTCTCACGGGAGGCTTATGGGAGGATTAGACTGCATTAAAACAGTCCTTCATTCTATAATGTAGCATTTTAAATGTGTCTGTCTTTGTCTCTGTGTTGTGTGGAGCTTCAGAAAATTAATGAAAGATAATACAGAATAAAAGTAGTAAAAAAATGTCAAGTGTCGATATGGTAATCAGAAGTCTATACACACATACTAATAATGTAATATAAAAATATGTAATATAGAAAATTGAATTTGAAATTATTTAAATATCTTTTTTGAAATGTTCTTTTCTTTTACATTTATACTTTGATATTTAAAAAATTAAATAATTATTATGTTGAGGTTACTTAGCTTGTACTTCTTCAGCTTATATATCCTTCAGACCGAAGAAGTCTATTATATCATGTGACCTTGTGATCTGCAAATGGCATGTGACTAATCGCTCTGTAGCTGTAGGAAGCCGGCGCCATGGCAACACTGATTGGCTGATGGCAGAACACTCACAGTCTCAAGACCTGCACGTAGCTACTATCACCAGTTGTGACTTGAAAGGGAGCAGACAGGAAAAAATCTATTTCTAAATCGAAAAATCCATTTCACTCTTTTCAGAACCCTCCAAAAAAGTAAAAAAAAAATCTGTGCAAAACATCTACTGTAATTAAATAAAAGATTTATGAGTCATACATTGCTTACATAACATTTTGTTTATTCAAAATACACTGTAATTTTAAGTGGCTGTCAATAAAGAAAGACTACTTTTTGGGTTTAGATAGTGTAGTTACTACATCCACCAGCAGGGGCTAACTAAACCAGCTATACAGACAAAATAACTTGAGCCAGACCTTTTCACGATTGTCCAAGTTGTCTGAGGGTATTAATGACAGTATATGCTGCATTACCATTTACTTCAGTTAAATTGTTAAACTAGAAAAAAAATTGCATTATAAACTTTTAAACGTTTAAGTTGTTTAAGTATAATCTGGTTTCATTTATATAAACATTATGCAGTACTTTTGTCAAAAACCACATTTCCTGTATTACTAGCATTACTCCACCAGTGTTGCTAAACTGCAGATTTTTTATAGTTTATGAAAACTAGGAATTCTTTCTTTTCCAGTCTCACTGGGAGGTATTGGGATACTATTTACTGTAAAACTACAGCATGCATTATGAAAATTATGCTATATAAATGAAATGACTTAATTTATAATGATCTGTCTATATACTGAACATATGTTCAATTACATTGCTGTACTTAGAAAGGTGACATTTGTACATTTATAGTGTGATGTAATTAAAAGATGTCTGAATGCCTTTGCAATGTTCGCATGAAAGGTTCCGTTTAAGTGACACCTCTTGACTATGAAGTTCTTCTAACCTGCCTCGGTAACTTAAGTATGTGTTGACATGCCATGCAAGGTCACAGAAGCTCAAATTAAATGCTTTGGGTTGGTTTATTTCTAAGATAAATGCTTTCAGGTTCAAACAAAAGCAGTAAATAGATTCCAAACTAAATCAAATAAGCTATGCTCTACTAGATGCTGATTAAAGTTTAGTTTGCCACAGTATCAACACTGGTTTAATGAACAGGAGTACAGCAGATGTTAAAGGTTGACGTCTGTTCGTTAAATTAAATTGTGCAACCGTTTTACTGGTGACATTTAAGGAAGCGGAAACAAAATGGATTGGCGGATTAGAACTAATATCCGTTTGCAACAATATTTTCCAAAAGCGGCAGATATTACTCCATTTACAAATTTCTATTGCCCTGACTAATGATGTGGCCTCATTATTTTGAAACAGTAGACCATGCGGCTGTTTTAAGAGATCGCGCAGTAAAGTGTGTCTTATGCCAAACTTACAAAGTGCACTGATGTGCAGCTGTATTTTCTCTGCTTCCTCATAATAAACCGGCTTTTCCGAGCGTTTGACCTTACTTACCCACTGATATGAAACTAAATGCTGTCGGGGACAGATTCCATTTCACTTCTGTGTTTTTAATCATCTGTTTTGCAGAACTTTTCTCTGGCCTGTGCACCTCCTCGCCGATGATGTTCTGCATTTATAAATGGTTTAACTTCTCAGCAGAAGCTACTGTAAATGTAATGCAACGCCCCCCTTGTTCTCTTGTTCTTAGCTGATTTTATAAGAAACTGTCAAATCGCAATAGCATTACATTAAACTGCAGGTTGTGACTGATGTGAGGACAGCAGTCTGTCATGCCGTGGTTCAATATTTTCAGTTTTGCTTTATTTGAACTGTAACCTATTTTATTGTTCTGTTTACTTTGGGAGAGAGTGTGAAAAGTGTTCACATGTGAATGAGACCCTCTGTCTCATATGATCTCCCATCTAGTTTGTCATCTTTCCTATGTCTCTCTCTCTGTCTCTCTCTCTCTCCTGACTGTTCAGTTATTGTCCGAGCTCTAAATATAGCTGATTGATCTGGCTCCGGGGGCCCCGGGCTCCAACCTCTATACGTGTGTTTCCATCTCTCACTCAACTTAAACCTGCTTGTAACTCAGCACTGGGAGTCGTTGCTTATGAATCTCCAACTCTGCCAAAGATCAGCTTTCTCTCTCCATACCTGCCTTTCTGGCCTGCCACAGGGGGAGGGGGAGGCACAATAAATCAAAGACCCATAAGTCAGTGGCACACACCTTCCCAGCATCCATTCTCAAGCTCTGTGGTTTTATTAACTCCCTATGAGAACACTAGCATGGGTAAATTAACAGCAGCAAGTGTGTAACTATGGAGATGGGTGGCCATGGGTTGAGAAGAGCTGTATATAAGAAGGGTATAAAATGCCCTGAAAAAATAACAGATATCTACAGATATGGACATGGTTGTAGATGTTTCAGATGTTTCACAGCTCATTAATGGGCGGCTTTATATGCTGTAAGTTTTATCAGAAAATTCTAAATGTATTCAATACAGAAATAGAGTCTCGAGCCATATTAGCCAGATTTGCTCTGTATGTTTGCTATGCATTTGGTTCAGTCTCCAGAAGCCATTCATCTGCTTATTCAAATTAAATCCTTCTAATATCCCGACGAGGCATAAAAATGCACAGGTATCGATTTTCCAGGAAAGCTGACAAATGGAAGCTGTGGTGCGTGGTATCACTTTTAGTCACTGAAGGAGCACGAGGACATTTGTCAAGCTCTGGTGAGGCTGCAAAACCGTGATAGTATGGAAGAGAACATAGCCATAGGGACAGTTCCTTGGGCTAATTAACACACACGCACACACACACACACAGAAACACACACACACACAGAAACACACGTTCACTGACATGTTGTTATCATATGCCATTTCTAATCTGGATGGAAAAGTTATCTCTGAAATTAATTACACCAATAACAGGAGCAGCCTGCAGGACCAATAAACAGGATAATTAGGAAAAGCAATCAGGCTCTTATTAGATTCCCAAGGAAAAGAAGACAGGACCGCTTGAGTGTCTGAAAGCTGTAAAGAAGAAAAGAAACAAAAAATAAGAAAGAAAAAAATAAACAGAAATTCAATAGAATTGCAAGGAACAGACAAGACAATGTTTTTTTTTTTTTTAATTTCCTTTGTTCAGTAAGATCTGAGACATTGGAAAACTTTAATAAACTTGTAAGATTAAGTGTTGGGAGCAGAACACAATGACATTACTTCTACATACCTGCAATTTCAAAAACGTATAACTTTGTTTCAGAGGGAAACCTTGAATGAGTGGAGATAGAAAACATGCAGGTTCCTATTCAGAACCATGAAGATAATGTAGCAAAACTGATTCATCAGAATAAGAGACAGAAATCTCAGGTACAAACAGGAATGTGTGGCGCTCTGGCTTCAGTACCATGGACAGGGACACATGCAGTGAAGAGCACATGCCAAGAGCTAAATTCAGCACCATGGACAGGGCAGAACAATAACTTTAATACTAATTTGCAGGGTCATTGTATAAAACACTTTATGAATCTGACCTTTTAACTACATATATTAAAAGAATATATAAAATACATATTAAAGTCAAGATTGCAGATGCCTTTGGCACCATTGTCTTGAAATGTTTATCTTGAAATGTGAATGCATAATACATTTTAATACATTTTACCTGTTACAAAATACATAAAAAGGCTTCTTTTTAGAAGTCTCTGATAAAGTAATATCACTGACTCTCGCTTAGTGGCCTCGTACAAAACCTTTAAAACATTTGGACTAAATTTCACAGCCAGGCTGCCCAGGGGGAGAAAATCATAGCAAAGAAATACACCAATTTGTGTCAAACTGTTTTCAATTACACTCAGCACACTAGCGTGCATAGATATAGCTTTATGTGCTCATTGCCAATTACCAATCTCTGCCGTACTAGGATGCAGAGTGAATGGGAACAGCTGGTGGTGAGGGGGACAAAAAACACACTTTTATACCACAAATGGAGTCACATTTGTATGCAGAGTATATTGATATCGGCATGATGCTACATGGTCTCACACCAGGCTAGTGCTGGTAATATCAAACTCATGGTGGTACATAATGAGGATTAATATTACACCATACTCAGAAGACGGATTGATGAGAAAAAAAAATGGAAGGAAAGTGTAAGAGAGATAATAGATGCTGTTCAGTTGTTAGTTTGCTTTTCAGCTGTTGCTGAAGAGAGAAATTGTCACTTTAAAAATAAACAAATTCATTTGCAGCAACCCATGTTTGCTTCCTGGTACCAAATGAACAAACAATCTTTCTCAATCTTTTTATTTCTCCTCTTTCCATTTGCTTTTTACTTCCTTGACTCTCTTGTTTTTCTGCTTTTGCAGAAATTGCACAAGTTTGCATAATTGTGTGTTGTTGTGTGTAAAGTTTACTTTACAGTAAACATGCATGAAATAAAGTTTTACACTCAGTTTGGACTTCCCAAACACATCTCTTTATATAAAACCCCTCTCTTCATCTCTCCGTCCGAACCGGGTGTTTCATCATTTTGTGATCACAAACACGTAGCCATGATTTTGTCTGACACATAAATGAACATTTAAAAGGCTGATGACAGGTAGGCAGATTTTAACTACAGAATCAAACTTTCAGAGCCATCAGATGGACAAAAGAGTTTGCTAGCCATGGCCGCCTTTCATGGCTGCCTGTCTGAAGCGTGGGCTTCCTGTCTAGCTCATTTTTTAATGAGAAAGAAAGAATTTGTAGCATGTTGGCTTTTTGAAAGGAAACGCAGGGAGAAAAGCATGTCGTTATTTGGATGAAAGGATCTTCAAAGCAGTGAAAGCTTATCAAATACATCTTTGTGTTCTTTTTTGTGCCTTTTCTGATTTCAGTTTGTGATGAATTGTGACAGGTTAAAAAGATATGTGGAGGACATTCACTGGCATGCACACATGTATTGTAGTAGTACCATTAAGAGGAATTTCTTTTAGCTTATTTTGTTTTCATGTTAAGCTATTAAATTAATAAACAATATTTTCTATACCGCTAGCCAACACATTGAGGAGTTTCTAGATTTAAATTAAATGGTTTTTTTTGTGTTACAGTACACTTTTTAAATGATTTTGACAATTTCACTATTGTTTAATTGTTTTGAGAACTTCTTCAAATTTGACTCTTACGCACACACACACACACACACTTCCATAGACATAATGGTTTTTATACTGTACAAACTTATCACCCTTCAACATTGTTGGGATACAAGAAGGACACAAGAAGTGTAAACCATGTTTAAATTGTTACACACATCATTCAACACATTTGTGTCCTTGCAAACCACACATACCACAAACACGCACACAAATCACACAAAAGTAAACCTCACAGCTATTCTCGTTGCTGCTTTTTCATTTTTCATTACTTCCTTTTTTTAGTAGATGGGGTTTACTGGATGACATGTTTTGTCTGTCATATGAGAACACCAGCTTATATTACCATATAATCATCTAAACACCTTTCAACTATTACCTCATGCTTTTATGAGTCTCACATAACTCCTGCCTCAGTGATTTTCCATGTTGTCCAGCACTTTTCTCTCTATCTCTAACCCTTTTACTGCCTCTATCTGCCTCTCTCTCTCTCTCTCTCTCTTTC
Source organism: Ambastaia sidthimunki (assembly GCA_036877625.1). Classification (NCBI taxonomy): domain Eukaryota; kingdom Metazoa; phylum Chordata; class Actinopteri; order Cypriniformes; family Botiidae; genus Ambastaia; species Ambastaia sidthimunki. The sequence goes on from JAZGTK010000723.1 coordinate 14,341, forward strand.
TCTCACTCAAAAGTTGATTATGCTTTTAAGCAGCCACCTGCTGGAGAGGCTTTCTGCCATTAAACGCTTGTTTCATACATGAGCATGCACTGATGAACCTTAGTCTGGCCTTATGTATGAGGTAACAAGCTCAATCTCTTGTTGTTTTTCTTATACTGCCCTCTGGAATACTTGGCTCTGATTGGTCAATCACAACATTCCGTAGTAAAATCTTTTTGCATAATGACTGCTGAACTGTACATAACTAACCGTCGTCACAGGCAACAAATTTCCTGCAGATAAGACCATGATTACCACCATTTTGCGACAATGACCGGCTGACTATATGTTTGCGCTGCGTGTAGGACATTTTAACATGATTACAGCATGAGGCCATTATCATATGAATGTCATTTTCTGTCCATTTGTGTTTACTTTTTTACAAACACAAAAACGATTTTTACGCTTTAAATTGCGATTTTACACATTACATTTTTAAGTTCAGCGCATATTTACTAAAACTTCTATATTGGCTGTAATTTTGTATGTGGCAGTCAAGCCCAGGGTTGATGACGCTCTGTATTTTAAAGTGAGCATTTTCCATCTCTTAGTCAGGAGCTTAATTAACACAATCTCCGCGGGGAGCGAGTGTGTCGAGCAGATGGCACAGGCTAGCTTAGACGAGATGAAAAATGCTAATTTGTCAAATGCAGCTAAAACAACCTGATTGGAGATCTCATTAGGAGGCGTTTTGAACTCCCATCTGAAGGCACATCTTGCCGGAATACACACCTTCCTTCTCTCGTCCGCCCGCTGCACTATTTTAATCTTGCTTTACCTCAGTTCTTCCCACTCAGCTCTGTCTCTCTCCGCCCCCTGGGAGGAGGTGTCTGCTTCTCTCCTCTTAAATATGTTGTATGACTCCACTACTTTGCACAAACAGGAGAAGAAAACATGCTGTATAATGTAGAGTTCAAATGCAGGATTAGTTTTGCTTGTTTTAGCATGTGTTTTATCTTCTACTACAAATGGTGTAGTTTATTATTTATTAAACTGATTTTAATAATTGCATAGACATTTGCATATTTGTTTTCAGAGAATATTTCTTGAGTACGACCATCAGTAAGTTTTTATTTTACATAAATCAATGTCGATTTCCCGGACAGGCCGAAAGCTGTGAGCGAATAAAATTTAAGCACTAAACATTAGCTCCACCAATGGCAAGACTTTGGGGTGGTGCTATCTATTTTGCAACCAATGGCAATGTTTTTAAATCATGCATAAAAAAACAACACACTTCACCAAGAATCGTGGTTTAATGAAGTTGTAGCACACAGAATAACATTATATTCCCTCCTCTATGATTTTTTTTTCATGTTTGGCATATGTCAGAATTAAATATCCATTAGCAACTATTAATTTAATGTTTGAAAAAAAACAGCTGAAATATTACAGCAAATTATAGCTGAAATAATACAATTTAAACATTAAAATATTAAAAATAGCGACTAAATGTGAAAAATTATGACACATAGACACATGACAGCATGGTTTTGAATCAGCAGTCTCACAGGAGCCCCTGTCTATAATTACAGCAATGTCATATTTAGCTCACCTATTTTTACCATTTTGTACATTGAGGGGGTTCAGAGTGATCTCAGAGCAAATGTGTGACACACAGCCTGAGGCATTTGTTTCAGTAAATCTGTAGCAATGAACTAGCAATAGTACACAACACAAAACACACCTGATCGTGTCTTGAAAACAGAACATGGAACAAAATGTTTTTTTCATACGGGAGAAAAAAACTGTGGGTGGCAATGTGAGGAAGGCCAACAGCTCTCTCTCTCTCTCTCTTTCTCTCTCTCTCTCTCTCTCTCTCTCATCCTACTTCAAATAACAGTGCAGAAAACAACTTTTCACAGTTGACTGACAACAGGATCTCTTTGTTACCTTCATTTGTGGCATCTCCTTCATACACAAACAATGTCGCAACCAATCCCCTCTCTCATTTCTTCCCCCCATCAGTTGTCATAGAAGTCAAAAAGGCTGTTTCCACAAATGCCAGCTTTTCTCTGCTCCGCCTGTTTCGGTAGCATTGCCAAGAAATGAAAGGAATTCAGCACAAGATTGACTGTTTGACTCTTTTGGAGGATTTTACCCCCCATCTCCAAAAGCCCCTTTAATTCTTCCTCTGATATTTTGTTTGTTCGTTTTTTCTTATTCAACACTTTAAATACATTTTCTGTTGACTTAAATACCATTACTTGCAGTGTGACTTTGATTCCTCTGTGAAAAATTATAACTGAGATTTAATGTGTCTAAAGATTCTCTGCTTGTCCTCCTTTTTAAAAGCAGAAGTACTTGTCCTGCTTCACTTTAAAAACACTTTTTTGTGCTATTAAAAAATGTGGCCCTGATTAAATTATTAATCATCAGTTGTTTAAAAATAATGTCCCCATCGCTAGCTTTAATTCTTTTCTGCCAATTTTTAAGTAGTACTGTAGCTTGTAGTGTATCTTACTACTTGTGTTTAGAAAACAGCTTAGATGTTATTTAAAAACTCAAACTTGTAAATAGTTTGTGGTAGCTTCCCAAACACAGGTGACAAGACAAACTGCAGACAAAGCAAGAGAATCCTTCTGTTACGCAGTATTCTAAAACCAATCTCTGTGTTCAATTTCTAACTGCCGTGGATAAACCTGTCAAATCGTTGTGTGTGTGTAAACACTCCAGGAGTTCTGCTGTAGTATCATCTTGGTATCATGTTAAAATTGCTCATGTGTCATGTTCACTGTCTGCTTGTCAAGTACACTAACCTGGGGCAGAGCACAATTATTATCGGTGACGTGTTTTGTCAGCCATTTATTCGGCTCCTATGTATTTTCAATGCTCAGCGGTGTGCTGGATTTCCCAGCATGACCCAGAATGATGATGGTAATAGAAAGGAGAATAGAATACAGTCCACATTTATCTGATAGGCTGAGCACAAAGTGTGGTTAAGATGAGTTCATATGCAGTAAAGTAGGTCTCTCTGCTTGAATTATTCTATTACTTTATGCTCACATTTTTGGTGAGTTCTCATAAGTGGGATTATACCTTGAGGGACATCAGTTCAATGTCCAGAGCTGAAAAGTCACACGCTTCTTAGTGCAGTTCATTTGCTCTGCTGTCAGGATGCTGTACTGTACGTACAGTTTGTTTCACACACGGCGCATTACTGCATCTGTTTATGTAAATGCATGATAAATTACAGCTGGATATGAAAAAATGAGGCTGTGCCTACGCATCTTGTGTCTGTATTTTTTCTGAAACCAAATCAATCTTTTATATCCAGACTATACATTTAATAAACGCAAGACATTTTCTTTAGAGACAGAAGTGAAACAGTTCATTCTCTGCTGTATTGCTTCAATCACGAGACAGAGTTTGCAGTTAGAGTCTGGATTTCACATGCTGGAAAACTTGTATTTGTTACATTTCATATAAGATGCATTGATGATGCAGTTTTGTACAATGAATGAAAAAATAAACCACAATGCTATCTTCATGATTAATAACGAAAAACAACAAAAAATGTCTTTTCTTCAAATTGTTTTCAGTCCCAGTCATGTGTGGAGTTCTAGGGCTTAACATGAACGTTTTTATCACATTGTATTTTACAAGTTTTCCTGCCTGATAATTTTTGTTCATTCGGAGTGGTAATTCTGTCCTATAAATCAGACTTAGTCTCGCAAGTCAGGCTTTTAACTTGGACTTCAGGCTGGTGCATGGTAGCGTGGTTTATTCTACAACAAAGTAAAAGCTCAATTATAGCAGAGCGTTCTGTTCTGCGGACGACCCTGAAGAAATTAGAGGACCCAATTTGTCAACTTCTGGTCAGAGTTTTCCTCCATCCAAATGTATGAATATTTCAGAGACGCAGTTCTACAAGAGAGAGGAATTATGAATATTCAGTTGAGCTTGGGGAATTTGCATGACCACTTGCAGTTCTTGCAAAAACTCTTTTATTAAGACACAGGCCGTGAACCGTGCAAACTTTGCCAAATGCAGCAGCTATTGTTTTCTCAGAAGTACACAGATCGGACTGCAAACTTTAAAAACAGTCTGTGAGTCAGTGACATTAAACGGTCACCTGAAGCCAACTGCTGAAAGCCAAAAGGAACGCAATCCTTGAGTTTATTTTTAACTACTGCATTTTGAAATACATACATCTTTAAGAAACATCCACTTCTGACCTTTTGGTCTGTTTGAGGCTGACGAAGGCTAGTCTGACCTTTCTACTGTAGTTTTAGCTCTCAGAATTATTTAAAGATTTAAATAACACCTTGCAGCTGTAACATATTTCATTGAAGGATGGCTGTGTGTGCATCCACAGAAGTCAGGAAAAAACCCATGAACATACAGTGACCACAGAACCGCCCGTGGTGCTATTTCCTGTTGTCTTTAAAGCTTTACACCAATCATACTCAGACGTGTAGAATTAATTCTAATACTAGTAATGTGAGTAGCTAAACTAACCGATTTTTGCTGTAAGATTGGCAATATTCTGATGCTCACATAGACATTTCAGTATGTGCCGCAGGTTTTCATGTAAGACATCAGCCACCAGCATGTTACTTTCATCATAGCAACAGTAACCAAGGAGAGCAAAACTTGCCTATCAATCAAGTGAAGTCAATTGAAGTTTGAAGGTGTTTATCTCAAAATAATGAGCTGAATAAAAGTCCCGGTGCCTGAATGATTTATCCGGCGAGGTTCAGATGTAATTTTGTTTCTGCCTGACAGTCTAATTTATCACCGTTTAAAACCTAAATCTCAGAGGTTAACTACATTTCAAAAAACAGTCTGTCATTGTTTCACATGATGTAGCTTGCCAGACACTTTTGTTTGGTTGCATGCATGCTAATACTTTGTTCATATTACAGCTTTCTTGTTATGAGGCCTAAGAACAGATTATTTACCCGTCTTGTCCTGGATATTACAGATCAGTACTAACATGCAATAGTATTAATATTTGTACAGTACTGTGCATCAAAGAAATCAATGTAAAATTGTTCCATTTGGTCTGTAAATGTCTTGGTGATTCTCTAATATGGGACTACTTATATTAATGCTTTTCAAAGAGGCTTAAACAGCCTGTTTTTGAATTATATACTGTAAAAATCACATTCATGACTTCTTGAGTTGCAAATATAATTATGACTCAACCCATTTATTATGTGGAAACTATAAAGTGATTGAAACTAAACTGATACGTGTGGCTTAACTACACATTAATTTGACTGGTACTTCCTTGTTATTTTCTTTCTATCATTTAACTTTTGATCCTAAAAATAGACAATTAACACATTGCTTAAGCAATTATGCTTGATTTTATTTGTATACGGAGTAACAAAGTTTCATAATTCTTCACAAAGTAGCATCACTTTAATAGCCAGGTAAGACTGACAAAACAGTAACATGTTGGCATTAAAGGTTGTTTACTATACAGTAAGTTAACCATATAGCTAAGTTAAACAAATGGCTAGGATCTATGCAGGGGGGTGGCATTATTTCTGCACTGACAGCAATAATGTCTAACTGACAGCAAAGCTGTTGACCATGACACAAAACAAAACTATAATCTGTATTTTTGTTGTAGAATCTTTGAACCAAGTGCTTCACTGATGACATCATTCACTAATGACTACATCACTCAATCACACCACACCTGCTCACAATATTTGTTGTCAAATAGCTTTTTTCTCTCTCTATTTGTCTCATTCTTTCATTTACCTCTATATAAATCTCTCTATATCTTTGGCAGTGGTCTGTATTTTGAGCTAATTACCTGCCTGTCTCTGAGGAAATATAGAGGGTAATAATAATCTAATAATCCACCTGTTATTTCAAGGTCTGTGGTACCTGTTAGATATGTCTGCTGTGTTCAGGAGAGGAGAAGACCGTTTGTATGGCTAGAGAACCAGTCACTCCTCTGTTGAACTATACAAAGTGATACAAGACTATATCAACTATAAACACTATTCTTCTCATCAAACATCCAATTCCCACCAAATGCAAGTATTATTTTAATTAGAATTGTGTCCTAGTGGACACATTTAATGAGCTAAGGCAATTTCCTCCTTACACACAATGCTGCTGGCAAGCCTAACACAACACAACCACAAGCAAAATGTACATATACAGTAAAGCAAATACAACAACAAAACAGAAGCAACATGCTTAAGCAATGCACAGATTTTTTTTGTGCACAAAATGATGTTATTTCAGCAAATAATGATGTTGTTTAAAATGTTTCTGTACACTTCTATTGTACATCATGACAGTTTGTTTTATAAAATGTCTCTGGCTCTGTCATGTCTCTGTTGGCCAAGTGACTGATATACACAGGTGGAGTTCATGTTAACACTCTTAGCCATTTTTAAACTAACATGTGCTTCAATTAGAAAAGCAATTAATCTCAATCTGCCCACAAGTTCTTTGCATCATATTACATTCTAAATGCTTGTCATTCAGGAAGTCTGATGAAGTGGCACAGACAAGTGGTTTGTGTCAATGTACGTCTTGATTTCTGAACAATACCAATATAAAGCTAGAATCACTGTGCTATCATTCACATTTATTCATTCATCAAACTCACAAATAAGTGACATCACAGTTAACATCACAGTTTGTCATAATACAATGAATATAAAACAATAAAGAGCAGAAATGAAAGCCAGTGAAAAAAGATGAAATAGTAAATGTTTATATTTATGGTTGTGATTTGTTTAAGTGCTAATGGAAATGGTGTCTCTTGCTGTCAGCAGTCTTCAGTCTATTAGAGAATGTGTATACATTTAAATTTGGTCAATTATTGCATTGAATATCTCTCTACTTTTCCTTCTTATCTGTGCTGTAGATCAAAAGCAAAAAAATGTATTAAAATGTATTAAAATGTATTAAAATATATAGTAGGGGTTTGTGTGAATCAGTAGGTTTCTTCACTGATCAGATGTGGCTTTCTCAGATGTGACAGTGGTGCACTGAACTCTCATTGGGTGGACTGAAGTTTCCTCTGCCAAACCTGTGATGAACATGATTTAAACAATAGCATAATCATTGATAAGTGTGGAGTATTATTACCAGACAATCAGAGCATTGGACACTCATTTTTCTCAATCATCCTCATTGTCTTTATTCTGTTCTCTCCTACAGAACGAATCAGAAGAACTTCGTCCCTTCATCAAGCCTTTCGTCTTTAAATCCATTCAATATAAAACTAAGTTTGGAACATTAATCCAACTTTTCTCTTGTAGATTGACTCCAAGCTCTAATTAACACGCCTGGTGGGTCTAGCAGGGATAAATGGACAAAGACAATATTACTTTTGAAAAAAATCTTCCGAAGTTACATTTGCCCAGTGGTAGAACTCACACTGTGTCAGTTTTCAGGAAAGTTCTTGTCCCGGTGGATGAGGAGCTTAGGTGACTCAGGAGAGTCTTGTTGTTCATTTAAAGGAACTGTTCTGAAGACCATGTTCTGCATCATGGCTTCCATTCACTCTTTGTCCCACTCATTTTTTGCTGTGACCGGTGCCCTTTTTCACAGTGGAGACATTTCAGTGACTCGTGGCCCCCTGGAGTTTGATCTGGCCCTACACCTTATCTGCCCTGGGCACATTTCTTCAGGGAAATCTTGCACACAAAACTTAGACTTTTCTCCTAAGACAAGGCAGGAGAAGGCTGCACATGTTCTTCTTTTCCAGCAACCACTATGTTGCTAATCAAGACGGCTAAACAGATAAGCAAAGTTTGACGTCACGGCTTGTGCTTGCTCACCTCTCTGATTCCCTTACTTTTTATTATTGGTCTGTGGGGAAAGCGCAAAGTTATTGCCCCGAACTGGAGGTCAACCTCCAATTGTCTTTACTTCCTCACCTCCTCACTTCAGTCTGACACCGAGCACAAAAATGTTGTGTTCAGAATTAGATGAGGTGAACGGTTTTGTCTGTTAATAAGCACAAAACACATAAGCACAGTGTGATCTCAAGATGTAGTTGGAAAATAAGCTTTATTTTTAGACACATTTTTGCATTGTGTATTAGGATAAATAATTTTACAGGTCAGAGATAAATATATATTATTTAATACCTAGTATTATCAAGACAGGTACCTGCCTTGTCATAAATTTCAATTCTGATGCCTTTTAAATAGGTTTTCTGAGAAATCATTAAGAAATTGTTAATTATATAATCATAATCATTGAACATTAAAGTCATAATTAACATTAAATTATGTTAATGTTAACCACAAATCATCAGACACCTGTTTTGTTTTCCCTTTCAACAATTACAGAGCAACAACTACAGAGCAGTACATCATTATATCAAACATTATCAAGTATTAGTCTGTTACAAATGTCACACTTACAGTAGCTGTTATTTAATGAAGTGAAATGTGTCACTCACTGCTGCTTTCCAGCAGATCTGCTCATGTTCAAATAAACGCAAGAATGAATAGATCCAGTCCTACCCCACTATGATAAGCATTCACACATGCTAAATAAATAATACAATCATTTAAGGTTGATATTTTGTAAGATAGATGCTCTCACTGCCAGCATTACAAGTATAGATGTTTCCCAGCCGCTGTTTGCATGACGGCAGGTCCGCATCAGATTACATTATATAAAACAGATGCAATGTTTGCCCTTATTTTACGTTGGTAGACAGCGAGGACGCTGAATATGTAAAAGCTTATTGAACTTCTGCTTGAGTGATTTCTCTTAATTATTCAAATGATCAGATTCAAGAGGACAGAGAGGCAGAATTTAATAGATTACAACAACCCATTTCTCCACGGGCTCCATCTCTCCTCTTTCTTCTCGCTCCGTCCCCGCCGATGCCCCGAGCAGTTGGACTTGCTTTAACGTTTGTGTTCTGATGGGTGCTGGGCGGGGACTGAATAATGGCAACCGGGGAGCAGAGAGGTATTAGAAGAGATCGATAGCTGGCAACCCGGAGAGCCAGCCCATAATCTTCGTCAGCCATGTAGGAAAGTACATTATTGCAACTACAAAGCCTATTAACAAACCCACAGGTCGTGCATTATTGAAATGGTGCTGGTTTTATGAGACTCAATTCAAAGTGGAAAGGAAAAAAAAGGACAAACATAAATTATGCAGCCTCTCCAGGATCTGCGAGCAGCTCTCTCTTGAAAATATTGCTTTTGTTTTGGCTTTAATTGGATTCATAGTTTGAAAGCTTTGTCAACTAGCAATTGTGTGTGTGTGTGTGTGTGTGTCTAGCCTGTGGAAGATGCTTAAGTGGTGTAGCTGTATCACACATTAGTTGATTTTGCAGAGAGAGGAGAGAAGTGTTCCCAGAGCAGAAGAAAGTTGCTTTTTCCTACCATGGCCAGCGGCTTAGTGGTTAGTTGATATTCATAAGAGATCCTTTAGCAATATATATATATATATATATATATATATATATATACATACACCATTCATTAGTTCATTAGGACCATTCATTAGTTTATCATTATATTATTTGCTATCTTCCCTTGCTGCATTTTTAGAGGCAAAAAGTGTTTATAGGGCAAAAAGGCAAAAAGAGGCAAAAAGTTCTTTATAATGCAGTTTGTCTGGCTCATTACTGTGTTATGTTGTGTAAATGTACCATTGACCGGTTCTGAATGACACTTGATTTGCAAAAATAAAGAACGCAATTACATGGTTGCTGATAACAAAACTGTTCAAATGAAACTGAATTACAGCACAACCTAGATTTCATTACAACATTTGAAACATTAAAGTGTCTCCTGTGTCCCATACACACAAGTTGCTGAGAGAGTTTTTATTCTAAATGTTCTCAGAATAGCATGTTGTGAATATTGCTTTGTAAGCATTTATTGTATGCATGCAGCATACAGTTTAATACTCACGGTATTTCATTTTTTTCCTTCCTCCAAGGTGTCTGAGTCTCATAGCTCTGTAAAATATATAAACTAATTGGCCAGTATTGCGTGTGCTTACATTTGCACTGATTTGTGATGGTGTATACATTCATATACAGTATATTATCTTTTCTAATAGTATTTGATCCTATATATGCATCAATGCAATATAAAGATGTTTACAATCAGAATGATTTTAATAAAAAAGAAATTCATTTTGTTTGTGTGTCATGAATGTATCTCAATATAATACTTTTAAGATTGTTGTGCATGTGCCTTATAGAGAATGCTGTTATGTAGCTGTTTACATTTACATTGTATTTATATAAACACACACACACACATATATATATACATATATACACAGTTGTCTATACTTATACTGTAATAATGTTAGACATCAATGTATACATATACGTTTTTATATAAAGCTTTATATATAATCAGTAAAGAATAAACTCCTCAAAGCAGTTGTGACCTTATCATTGATCTGTAACATTATCACAATCTCATTACCAGAGAGGATTCTCAGAATTCCTACAACCTCACGATGAGCAGAATGATCGTGAGGCACAGCAGTTAGAAGAGAAGTTTAAGCTCTAAATCACAGCAGAGACACATGTGAACTCCTACACGTTTCACCTTCTTGACCCACTGTTGCAGTCTGATATTTTAATACAACAGATGTGGGGATGTACATCAGATAAGTAGGTGGAAAGAGTTTGAGAGGTAAAGGTTTAAATAATGTAAAATTCATGCCGCTGTGGCCTTACGCCAACATATGGACATTTTCTTTCAATTTTTGTTGAAGCTACAATGGATATTTTAGCACCTCATGAACTTTTCAAATCAAACTTTTATTCATTTACTTTACTCTTATGCTGAAGTACTTACAAACGGCCTCATGCAACCAAAAGGATCGTGTACGTGCTTATGTTTTTCAGATTCATAAAATCAATCTGACCTTTCCATTGAAACAGTCATTGAAAAGTGAACATTCGATGCAGTTATATCATTTAAATAGTGGAATATATGCTAGTCTCATGTTTTTGTAGTTGTTACTACTAAAAACTTAACAGTGGATGGGAATGCATTAACATCTACCTTTACAGAAACAACATTACGCCATTTGACTATTAAAAAATACTGCATGTTATTGTTCTCTGAATTGAATTTAGTTACTGATACATTTAGTTGAAAGCTTCATACTTCCCTATCTTGGAAGAAAAACGAGTGTGTAGTTTTTAGTGTGTGCAAGCATGATAAGTTATGTTTTCCTAAACAGTGTGTGTCATGTGACATGACATGATTGTGACAAATTTCCTATAAGTTCAACCCCAAGATTTATGTTACGTTTTATGTTGGTTGTGCACAAGAATTAAAAACAGCTTGTCTTCACTTATTAATTTTTTGAAACATACACAGGGAATAAGGAAAATGAGTTCACCCATTTAGCCCGGTTTGAATGCATATTCAGTTCTATGCTCCACGGGTTGGGGCACCAGACCAAACCTCTCCTTTCTCACTTTATGAACATCTGGTTGCAGGGATCTGATAAGCCTGGATCAGTGTGAAGAAAAACATAAATCTGTGAGCAGACAGCTGAACGAGAGAGATCTCCCCACCCCATCCTAATCTCCACAATTTGCCGTGGCTGATAAAATTTTAATGAGGAATAAACATAATAGGGGCCCCTGAAAGATTACCATAAACTGAGAGGGATAACTGCTCAGCTGTGCAACAACAGGACCCAAGCACATGGTAGGAGGAGGTATCACAGAAACTTGCTTTTTATCACTGAAAACAAATCACAGTAGCATTTATTTACACACTGTGCCATATGGTCCCATGTTCCAAAAGCAACATTCACTTTCTCTGTGCATTTTTTAAAGGCTCTGGGTTTGAATAGGATCGTGTAGATGTAAAAGGGAGCGATCTTAACAGTTTGATTTGTTGTGTTTTGTTGTTTTTTGGCCGTTTATGAGGACAGCTGCTTCAACCCTCTCAAGTTTCTCTCTCTGTGAATGCTGTGTGTTCACTCTCTGTGCTTGATGCTGCCGCATTTATCTTCCATGCATGAGAGCTGTGGATCATTGCAGTTTATTTTATCTCACAATAACTGTGTCTGGACATTGTATTTTTTCTACTTATTCTGGTTAGACTAATGGAACACACATGAATTGGGCTCCATTAGTGTGTTGTGTTATGTTGCATTATATTGTTTTTGTTTAGGTATTTTGAGTTTAAAACACCGTGACTTGAGCATTGGTTTAAAACAATAATACTTCACATAGCATTATTATCCATAGTAACTCAGCAAGTCATGTTATCAGCATGCAGAATAATGAATTTTTTTTTTTATAAAACTAATCACTAATCTACTAATTTAAGTAAAAAAACTAAAAGGAAATAGTCCTTATCTCAATCCTTTATGCACAAAACTTTCTTAATAAGAACCTTTAATCCACTTTTTGTTATCTTTTCATCACCACTCCCCCTCTCGGACAGGGACTGCATATCTGATAATGAAATGTGGCAATATGTGAGTCTATGTGATGTGACACAGTAGTCAACAATTTTTTTTGTGCATATGACTGCCTGTTTCATGCCTCCCTTTATAAGCTTTGACACACAGAGCCGTAGCATATGAAAAATGTCACACATGTACGCATTACACAGATGTTGGGAACCAACAAAGAACACATTTTTTGTGAGAAGTCCTTTGAAAGCTGTCACAGGGCCGTGCTAATGCAGCTGTCATGTTTTTATTTGAACGTGACGTTTGGCACATTGTCGTTTCAGACCTCTGAATATATTTGTGCTATAATTGTACAGTAAAAAAAAATATTAACAATCACCCCGTATGTACAGATTAGTGGGGCAGCGCATTTGTCGTGACAAAAAATTGTTATAACATGAGCTTTTACTTTGGGTATATAATATATGTAAATACATCTATTTTTTAGGAACAGTCAAGGAAATATTAAGCCAGTAATCTCTACATTAGTCATATCAGGTTAAATTTGATCCTGCAAAAAATAAGAATATATTTGCATTAAGTGACTACAATTGTTAAAAGCTTTGTCCTTTTAAACCTATTAATGAATTATTAATTTAAAATTAAATCTTTCTGCAGGAGTATAGTGTGCAGCTCTATTATGATTATACAAATGTAGTTGATGTTTTCCCCTAAAATGAATCATAATCTGGTATCAACATGGCAGTCGCTCATTATTGTTCTCTGGCTGTATGCTTTACCAATAATTGCTTATACAATTTGGAGATAATGGATGCAGTATAATAGCTTTGCCCAATGCCTCATTTTCACAGTTGTTTTCATGCATGACCCCTCTTATCCACATACTGTATATGTTCAGATCTCCGTATTCATTTTATTTTCAAATTACAGCTTCTGTTCTTGGCTTCAGGCTGAAAGAGACCATCCATATGTTGTTGTTTTCAGTAAGTGTCTAAACAAAAAAGACTTTTTTCAGATATTTTGTCAGAAACAATTTTCAGTAAATACGATAATTCTGCTTCGGAGAAAATACGAATCCGCCGAGACAATTTAAATGTCTTTAATTTGTTTAAAAGCCATTCTAATTAGTTACAAAAGCTAAACATAATATCATTTGTATCTGTCAATCCAACTTCCTTCCACTCAAAGTCAGAAAATTGCTCACTATACACACAGGATTTTAAAATCTCATCAGCCGTGAAGACGGTTTCATCTCCAAAACACTTCTATTTTTTGTATTACACATCACAGACCACTTGGAACAAAAGCATATGATAAGCAAAAATGATTTGCATTATTCCAACTTCAAACTGACTGTTGACTACCACCAAGATGGCTGTGTTTTAAATCTCTAACCTTTTGCTAAGACAGACTCTAAGCTTTAAATGCTTCTGACGCCATGCACACTGTCAAAACACTGTGTCTATGTTATCACCTCCGTTGCTTGACTGTCAGTACTTTAAGATCCTCCATTAACCTGTGTATTAGCTTTCTGAACTGCATGCAGTTGGTCAACCTGGGCTGTATAGCTTATAGCTATATTACTAAAAATACAGCAGAGTAAAAATGAAACAGCTCTGTTACTTACTGACTAACTAACATGTGTTTCAAGCAAAAACAATTGCACATACAGTAATAAAATACAATTACAATAAGAAATATAGTAATACTGTACTGTCTATAGATCGTGCAAAGTTACAACAGTCGACTCAACACTTATTGGCTACAGTCAAGTAAAGTAATTAGCAGTGCAATATTAAACCTCCAACTAAATTAAATGAATGTGTCTGTGAGGGTGTATTGTGATTGACTTTTGCAACCGATATATTTTTTTCCAGAAAGTTCACAACTGGAGGTTATTTCTCACTTAATCTGTTGACTGTGATTCAGTCCCAACATGCATATTATAGGCTTGTTTTGTGATGGTGTTTCTTTGACCTCTTTCACTTTATTTTGTGACTTGATATTAGTTAGAACAGACACCCAGCACGTATCACTCATTAGAGCTTAGGCTGTGATTTTCTGTAGCCTACCAGAAAAATCCATGTGGCAATGTACCTTCAAAAGTGTTTTCCAGGAATCTATTGATGAAATGATGATTTGTTAGCCTGGAACGTTTAGATTTCTCTGGGTGACTGAACAAGTGCTAAACCACATGAGACCTCTCTGTCTGTTTTTGTTGCCCCGTTTTAAAAGCAGTAATGAACAAACATCATTCACCTCTATCCAGTTCCAAACTGTTTTTGAAGGCTAACACTTTTCTGTTGAAATACTAATATTGCTTATAAGTAATATAATATAAATAATATATTACTTATATTACTTATATTTTTAAATTACTGACTTTATTTATAGTGCACTTTGCAGAACGGGAGGAAAATCAGTAGATACTTAAAATGGCTTTTCATGGAAATGGTAAAGGACATAACACAATTATAAAACAACTGTTTCACTTCACATGGAGAATCTTAAACAGTTCTCTTTTCCAGGTGACCAGCATGCCCTCTATAAACAATGACTTTGCTCTCTGTGACTCAAACTCTGCAATTTGAGAAGCTAATGCTGTGCTATGTATATAGTAGAGAAAAACGTACATGCTGTGCTTTACATGCTGTGCTGATTGTAAATCAGTGCAAGCAAAAGTAGAATTAGCATTAGCATTTGGCAGACGCTTTTATCCAAAGCAACTTACAGTATATTCAAGTTATCAATTTTTTCAGTACATATGCTCCCTGGGAATCAAACCCACAACCTTTGCACTGCTAATGCAATGCTCTACCAACTGAGCTACAGGAACACCCCCTGTAGTTCTAACCCCTCTAGTGTATGAATTTTAGAATAGTATTATATATTTTTTTACTACACAGAAGCATTCACTGTTTGTCCCGTTAAAGGAAAGGACAATTCAAACGCGCATGATGATGCCACTAGCTTTAATAAATGTAGCTCCGCCCCTTCAATTAAAAATCAAGAACCACCCAGTGTTAGTGACTGCTGGTCTGACAGCCAATTACCTTTGGATACACCTTTCCCTCTCAACCAATCAGATCCATCTGATAATTATTGCAAGCAGCTGTGTTGCCGTATAGAGGTAGAGTATAAAGCTCAGTGTTGGGATAAAGAGTGGAGAAAATGTTGTTGGTTTTTATGTAGGATTAATTTAGGCTATAACACCAAACAGTCAAACACTAGTTCTTGTCTGCTGGCTTTATACCATTCTAGTACATGCTAATATTCCCTGAATTATTACAAAATGCCTCAAGCAGGGCAATTTAACGGCTCTTTGCTTGGGGAAAAATAAGTGCATTAATGCAGGTAGCCTGCATACTGTACAGGTTAGAAAGTCACCATGTTGACTTATAATATCTGAATATTATGAGCTATTCACTATAGCTTTTACTTTTTCTATGTTAACTAAGTCAGTAAAACTGGTGACCACTTAATTTGATACATCCACTCCATGCTGATTCCCACACTTTGGCTTATTCACTATCTCACACTGACTAGACTGCAAAAAACCCTCCATAAATCTTGCAGATTTTCCCCCATTAATAATAAATGCCCTTTGCTCATTTTATGATGTTTTGAGAACTGTGGAGCAAGCATAACTGTTATGAATAAATCTAGCTGATTGCCACCAAAACACCCCAATCACCATCATCCTTCCAGAACTCTGACAGGTCAAGGTGTCCAAGTTTGTCCAAGGTTTAGAGATAAGAAACCAACAATGACATTCTGATGGTCCTCATCTCTGGAACTGCCATTATTTCATGTTCCTTCTCTCCCTCTTCTTTCACAAAACTCAGCACTCACTTGCACCGTGGACCATTTCTCGTCTCCAGTCAGGATGATAAGGCGAGACCTGTCGACTTTCTCTTTTAATGCTGGCTGTTGAATGGGGTATTGTGCTGTGATTGGTGTTCATGTGTCATCACCATGTCAGTCTTATAATGGCACTGGGTTTCCTGGCAAAGTAAGGTGAGATAAGAGTTCAATAGGCCAATTAAGTGCCCAGCAGCACTGTTTCCTTTCACAGAGGGTCACTGCTTGAAATAGACCTCCTGCATTTCTCTGTTTACAAGTTTTACAAGTGTTTGCTTGAGAAGTAAGATGTGCATAAAGGCTGCATTCTATCAGATACCCCTGCTTCCAGCTCTCTTCAGGCCTGTAGTCCCATGGAAGCTGCTTGTATTCTTATTTGTGTACTTTGACAAGGCAACTACAGGACACAATGTTATAAGTTAAGCAGGATTAAGAGTTCATCTCACTTGCAGCTTAAACCTTTCTTGTGTTGGAGTTGCCAGTCCCAGTTTATACCAATGATAAAACTTACCAATGTTGAAGGAAGCTTCTGTAATTACAAGGTTCTGTGTTGTTTTTCCAGAGTACAAACCAGCATGGGCAATGGGACGGTGAGAGACGGTGCTGGCTTGCCTGTAGGTAGTTAAGGGCAAGAAGCAAGCAGACTGCCTGATTAGGTGTAGCTACAATGAGAGCTGAGGGAACTAGTCACAGCATTTCATGGTCATGTCGTGCTCCCTCACTAATGGATGTCATTAGCCTTAGCTGACACACCGCCCACAGTCTGTTTATTAGCACCCATTACACCACCATTGCCCCACAGCCTTAAGCGCTAGCAACCAACCCTACAAAACACCAAACTGTGTGTGTGTGGTTGTGAGCCTATGAGAGTGATAAATAGGTCTGGAGGATGTTTTGGCAAACAAACAAACGACCATTCATCAAATGATTTAATTAAAACATTGAAATGAAATTTCCCTGAAATTTTATCCATTTTGAAAAGTTGCAGGTAATGTGTATCCTGACAGCATCAATCTCTGGTTGCTTGCTGTCAGGATTGTCAAGATAACTAATTTTGCTTTTGCAGATGTATTTTCTTGAACCATTTCTGCAATTTATTTTTCCTTTCATTTTTAGTCAATCCACATATCAGTGGGCATGATATTTGTGTGTCTAAATGCTACAGTTAGATAATATGCAGAAAGTATTTTGTGTAATTGCTTTTTTTAATGCAATAATACTTCTATTGATACAAGAATAATAAAGAAAACATTTGAAATAAAGAACAATACGTACCTTACTGTATCAACAGTAGCAGCCATGTTGTAGCTGTTCTTCCTTAACTTATGTGTGTAGGTTATTTAAACTATATATCTTACCTATCTTTGATCATATTGCATATTCCTATTACATTTATGCATTTTTGCAGAGGCTTCTATCCAAAGCAACTTCTACTGGATTCAAGTCTAATATTTCACAACTTTTAGCAACACAACTGACTTTTTATCTCCTCTGAGATACAAAAAATACAGATTTTGTAAAATCATTCATTCTTGCACACTAGTAATCTGATGCTGTATTTCATCATATTCAGCATCAGATCCAGCCAATTAAATTTTCTTGCTTTATTCTAGAAACATAAAGCGTCAACATCATTCCCTCTTATCTTATCTAACATTATGGGATGGAGAAGATACACACAGACCAAAGCACAATTAAGTTTAACAGAATGATCAGAGCAGCTTTGGTCTCTCATGTCATGTTTGTTTATAGTCTTATAGATTATTGCATTAGTTCATCATCAGTAACCTATTTTTGGATGCTGTTGTGTAATTTTCTTTTTAAAAAACCTGAATCTTAAATCTGAATCTTTAAAAAAAGCAATCAGTTCTTAGTAAAGGCAGACCTGTGCAGTAGTCTTTTCTATGCTAGTGTCTGGATGCATGATTTCTGAGGTTCTGCAAAAAAGGGGGTGGAGACCAGTAGCTGAAGCTGTATATGATTACATAATTTGCTTCTGCAGAAGTGTTTGCCTCAACAAACACTTCTGCAATTAATCACTCATCACATTGTTATTTAAACAATAGAGATTATCCAATCCAATTAATGGATGTCCAGTTTCTCAGATCAGTATACAGTACCCATCCAAGAAATAATTAGTATCATTTTACTAAGCACAGGAGAAACTTTCCATACCAGAACACAAAAATAAAATGGCATATATCCAGCATGAAATTTAATATCTCTGTCTCTTGTATGAGAGTAGACAATTAAAGGAAGTAGGTCACCGGTTATCTGTTATTAGGCTGCTTGAACAGCTCTGTGTTGTAACATCTGTTATTGCAAGCAAATAGAAGGTACAGTGTTATTCTGTTTCTTTCATAGCTCAATCAGTCAGCAGCGCCCACAAGCTGGATTATGCATCCATCTGAGAAATGTATAGTTCAGATTTTAATAATTTAATTGATTAAGATTTTAATCATTTCTTTGTCTTGCTTTCTTCTATCCAAGGCTTGTCAGTGCAGTATGTGCGTCCTGGTGAATTTTATCCATTAGCCTTCATTCCTCCACCAGTTCATTCAGGGTAAAATCATGTTTGATCACTGAATACCACCATTACTTTCAACATATACAGTTCAAACATTGTTGAGATGGATAGAGTGGATAAATACAGTGGATGGATGGATACTGGATGGTCTCTGGTCAGTAATCAGCACTAGAGCAGGGGTTATGGTCTATCACTTTTGGGGTCCCCAAGTGGCTGGGACCTTAAAAACTTAAACCCTTCCCAATCATTCCTCCCACCCCTTATGGGTGATGAGACGCAATTAAATAAATAACTTTTAAAAATACCCAGAGCACCATGAGAAAGGAGGCCTCGCTGTTCCACTGTTTTGTGTCTGTTTGTTTTGGGGCATTAATTAGCCATTAAAATGCGCTTGAGCTCTATTGTCTATGAATTAGTTTTTTAAAAGCGCACTCCTGAGAACACCACAATCTGAATGAAACAGATGTCAGCCGCTCTCTGCCTCCCACCACTATCAGCTTCACCAGCAAGCCCTGTCTTCATGGTTAAAGAATAAAAAATATATTTCAAATAACAAACACACTGAGTAAACTCTGAACACAACAGGGTAGCCGCCCACTAGAAATAAAGACAAACTTTTTGTTCAGAGGAAGATACTTGAAATGGTTTGTAGATGTTTTTCAACCCGACATCTTATACAACTGTTCTTAGATCCAGCAAGAATGAAACCTTGTCGTTCCACAGTTTAAGAAATGCTCTGATGTAATATGCAATACTACAGATTTTCTCAGATAAATCCGCATCTGTTGAAACATGAGACCGTACAAAAGCATTAAAGCGAAAACAACGAAACAAGGCACAGTGTGTTGTAGTGTGGTTACATTTCTAGAAACCCCTTTTTCTTTAAAACGTTCATTCCTACAGATAAATGGTGGTTGCTCTATAAATACAGCAACTTTTTATTGAAGTCCCCAAAGCATTTGAAGTTAAGTCTATCAATGTAGCACCAAATAGAAAGGATTACTCCTGTCTTCCGTTCTGCCATTTGACAGGATGCCAGGGGTTCCAGGCTGAGTTTAAATCTCACTCTTGTAACAATCCGATAATAATTATCTTCCCTGGATGAGTCGTACACCAGCTGAAATGGCTGCTGTTAGGGATCGAAGTGTAGAGTAAATTAAACGAATTGATCAGAATAACTGAGCTGCGCAGGGGTTCAGCCCTCAGTGCAGAGACGAGCTTTCTGGTACAACAGCCATAATGGCAATATTGAATGCTTCAGAATGTTTCCCCCCCAAAAAAAAACTTGGAAAAAGAGAAGCGGGGAAATTTAACGGAACATTTGCTCGCTGCTTCCTGATTAGCTGTTAGCTTGAATAAAACTATTTAATTGCGGAGTAAAGAGGGGAGTATTGGTGGGGGGCCTTGTGTGCATGTGTCTCGCGCAGTGACATCCTGCCAATTTGAGACACAAAAAGATGGCAAAATGGCATGTAACGCTATCCAAAATAAACATCTTTTACGTATAAAAATCAATGCTAATTAGCAGCATTTCTTTATTTAGCTCATGTGCACAAGATGTTTTCACCCTGTTTTTCATGTGTCGCTTACACTGATATTGATATTCTGAGAACAAAGGACAAATTATAGTGAGGGTGAATTGTTGTCAAACAGAAACGTGATTGCAAGGAAAAAAAGAAGATAATTGGGTAGCCTGAGATGAAAGATTCTCATGTCGCTTTGTATGGTGGCCACAGGAAGCATTCGTGCCATAAGTCTCCTTTGATTAGCATATCCTAGTTTTGACTGTAGTGTTTCTAATCTTTGAAAAACAAATGCATAAGTATCACTCAGCTATAATTGCCTTATTTAAGCTTTTCGTATGCATGCGAGTTTGAGCGAGAGGCATGGATTGGGCAACATTATCTTATGTCAGGTTTAAATCTCACCAGGAGATGGACATGTTATTTTGTTGAGCAGCACAGCAGTTGGTAAGAGGCGTGGTTCTACAACCACTATGCGTTTTGTGTCCTGTGAGTAAAGAATAAAGAAAAAACATGTTCTGATTTTCAGGTTCTATAAACAGAATCATAAAACACAAAACGTCCACTTCAACACTGTCTACAAAGCAGAGAGAAAACAACCTGTTCCTTTATACTGACAAATGCATATGGACTTCTATTATATGAATATAAATTAAAACTTTACTGCTGGTGTGTATAAAAAAAATAACGGGTTCCCGGTGCCTGTTTGGAATTTAAATATCATAATTCAGCCACAGGAAAACATCCATAAGTGGTCATGGGTTAGGTGTTTGTGAATCCAAACACAACCAGCACTTGTGGTTTGAGTTTTCCTCTGTGATTGCGTTATGTTGAGAAGCACGATACAGTGTGAGTGAGGAAAGCAGGCACCATTTATCTCTGCGCTTGACTGTCCTTCACAGGAGAAAAAAACTAAATGAAGCAGATGTGCCATTATTCTCCTATTTGACAGCTGCATGACTAAAACACATTCTCGTGCCAGTAAAAAATTTATTTGATTGATTGTTTGTTTTTGTCTTTGTCTGATTAGCTACCTACTTAAAAGCCAAACCATTGTCTAAATGAAGGCCATCACACAATGTAAATATATTTTTTTATTCTTATTTTCAATAATCTGCTTACTTCCTGAATAGTAATGAGCTGGAGCTGTGCATACTGGGAACAAAGAGTGCATTCTTAAGTCGGAATACAGTGACATTCAGCATTCCTCTGTTGCAACAAGTATGCAGCTAAGTGCATCACTGCATGATATCTTTATAAATACATATGAATATACACTGAGCAGTTACATATAGTACTTAAACCACATTGTCTTGTCATATAGTACTTGCCACATTGATAAATTGAAAAATTTTAGTTTGATAAAACTAAGCAATTCATTAGAAGTTTAGTGTAGTGCTGTAACATTAGTGTTTAATTTAAGGTTTTATTTGAAATGCAATAAACAACAATTGGCACATTATTCTTTGTTCCCTGATGCGTGATGGGATGCTCAATTTCTCTTGATTTAAAATCCATTTAAAATCAGAAAAGATCAGCAATCAGTGCAGAATAAAAGTCAGACACACAAGTTATGTGTGAGGCTTAACATGAAGAAAAAGCCTGGCAATATTCAGGACTGCATTATTTATTTATATGCTGCCAGTGATTGATTTCGACTAACATGTGCTAAGGTGTGATTACTGCCATTTAATTAGGTTCCCTGCCTTGTTATAGACACAGAGGATTTGCTGTATGTAAACACACCCTTCAAACTATTAACACAGAAATCAAGGAATAAGCCCAGATACTTTTAACCTCCATAATGAGACAACGGTGACAATTTTTGCACGTGCGGCTTGACAAATCTATTTTCATGTGCTGCATTTTTTTCTCATTAATTCTCTTATTTTCTCACCAGTGCTTTAAAACTGTTTTAGCGATGGGATTTCCCTAGTGTCACTGTATTCCAGATGCAGTCATCTTTGAAAAGTCTGGCCACAGATGAATCGTTTGGAACTGGTCTCACTAGTTCTTTTTGTCCTCCCCATCACAACTGTCCAATTATCTTATTTTGTGGTGAGAGTGTGTCTGTGCAAGATTACTTGTTGGAATAGGGTTGCAGGAGATGGCTGGTTTCCCTCTTAAAGAAAATGCACTACTGGATAACAAGCTCCAGCTTACTGTGTATCTGTGTTAGGACATGGCTTTGGGCAGTTAACAGCCTCTCTCATTTAACTTTCCTTGTTCTATTACAAAGAGTAAACTTTCCATAACTGCTATATTCAGTCATGGTTGGTTTCATTTACATCGCAAGGCTTAGGTTTACAGGTGCATGATGGGAGATCATAACAGGACTGTCTCTGACTTCACCAAAATTAATTCTGTCATTAATCCACCCTCACTTCCTTTCAAACCAGTAGCTTTTTCCACAGAACACAACGGACGCATTTTTTAATTTCTTTTTTACATAATAAAAGTTAACAAGGACTGCAGCTGTCAAGATCAAATTACATAAAGCACAAAATCTATTTGTGTATCTGTTAATTACTCCCCTTCAACCAACCTCTTGAGTGTTTTTGTCCTCCTTACTGTTCTGGTATTTGAGTTTTGTGTGTCTCAAAATACTGTTAGAGAAATTTGTGACATTGAATTATAATCGACCAATGATTCACCACAATACCAAGAATGCTTGAGAATCATGTGCGATTATTCCTGGAACTGATACTGAGCTTATTAAAATAAGGTGTATTTTGTGTAGAATTTAACAAGTATTTGTTCTTTTTCATCATTCCATTGTGATGATCTGTTACAGTCAGTAATAAGCCTGGCTGCTTTTGTGCTTTGGGCGACTCTATGTTCTGTCTTTTGTAAATATTGAGTTTTTGTCACTCCTGGTAATTCTTATTTTCATTTCCCCTCCCCAACCCTGATGCCACTTTAAATGTTTGTCAGACGGGACGCAAAAACACGCTTTAAATTAAAATGGAAATACCAAGCTCACCATTAACCTCATGACACCGCTGTTTGACGTTATGTAACCACACCTGAAGCCATTTCTCACAGGAGACGGAGGGGTGGGAGGTTGAAAGTGGCCCAGCCTTGAATATATAATTCCCCTGAATATGTTTGCCTTTGGTGTTTAATTTACTTTCTCTTACACAGGTCACTGAGCCCTTTGTCAGACACACAGTGCATAGTAATGGGGACCAACAGGATTGTCTGTATTGTGTGCATATGGCCAACTGTTTGAGTTTAAGTTGTGGGTGTTGGGTGAGGGCGCATATATTAGGGACAAATTTGTACCCTAAAGTGAGCAAAACCTCCTTTTTGGAATGTCTTCACTTGTAAAAACACCAAAAAAATTTGTTTGTTTGCTCTTTTGTTTTGTATAATGCTAAACGCATTTGGCAAGTGTTTTTATTCAAGGCAACTTACAGTTCATTCAAGGTATATCAGTATATGGGTTCCCTGGGACTCAAACCCACAATCCTCGTGCTACTAACACAATGCTTTACCAGCTGAAGTACAGGAACACAAGCCGTTTATTACTAGCTGTATAAATACACAATAGAAGTCTATGGAATGTCTCTATTTAGACAAGTGAATGTGTGTGACATTTCAAAACCAGGTTTAAAATAAAATTGACGCCCACTGATGTCTTAAATATTTTTTACTTTCAAAGCAAAACATTAATAATAAATAGATGTTGATTTGAATTTAGAGGTAAGTATAGGCTACCGACAGCTGACTATGAACAAACAATTACTAAAAAATGAAAACACTCTGTGTCGCAGCAAGGTGCTGATTACTAAGGGCCTAGTGAAATATACTGTGGCTTTCATTAAGTGCCTGATCATAATTTTAACTGACGAATGCAGAGCCATTTGTGTTTAAATTGGCATTTGTTGGGTTTATTGTTTTTGATGTAGTTTGAGTACGTCAGACCGCTGTTTTCATTTAATGAGCTTATGGTCATATGCTCAAATGGAGACATCAAAAGCAGGCCTTTGTGTTGCAGAGAGATGGATATAATGAACATTGATTTATTGCTCGGTTTACCTTTTTGGGCTCATCGCCAGGGCAACAATGACAAATTATCACAAGAAAAATCCTGGACCCAAGCAGTTATAGAGAAAGGACAACACAGGTCATTGGGGTTCAAACCTTGTGAAAACTTTGTGGCTGAATGTTTTGCTTTAATGCTTTTATGTGTCGTTGTAATTTGTAAGCCTACGTGTTCCCATGACAACCATGTTCATCAGTCGTACTTCATTTTTGCTGGTGGGTGTGTGAGAGACAGACAGTTCAAAGGATGTAGCATCATTATTTTTGTTCTTAACAGGCAAATATAGAGTGTTTTAATTACACACCAGCCATATTTTTACAAAAAAAACATGTAAGACTGATATCTCAAATCTAAGGGTTTTACTGTAGCTGTGAGACAGGTCTGTGAATGTTCTCGATGATTAAACATGACTCCAAGACTAAATAAATATTGTTAATTGCACATAAATATGAATCTGGGCCATTATTTTTAATGTTGTCTTTGGCTCCGTGATGAGGAGGCCCATTACAGGCCTCTATGATGAAATCTACTCATTGACCCTAGCAAAAGAAGGGCAGTCCCAAAAAAAGGAAAATGCACTTCAGCAACAATAGCCCTGAAGACTTACCACCAGCTTCTCACCTCAGAGATGCTGACCCTCATTTCTATACTGTATCTACTGTATTTTTTAGCAAGGCAGGCCAAAACACACCTGTAAAACATTGTCATTCAATGTGAGCTGATCATTCTGGCATAATTAATTCACAATTTATTTCACTTTATTTTGAAACATTTACAGTGGTGTAACTGGATGATGGTATCACACGTGTATAAATGGCCACAGGTGATTGCACTTTCAATAGGCTTGTGTTAAAGTAGCATTTGCAGTTTTTTTTAAAAAGGCTACATTTAATAGATTCTTTTCAGTTTTTTAAAGAATGGTTAAATGTGCTAATTACATTTTACATTTATTCATGTAGCAGACACTTATCCCAGGTGACTCATAATTGAGGAATACTACAATAAAAGCTGCTCATCCAAGGAAGACAGTAAAACACAAGAAGCACTGAAATATAAAGTTTTAAATTGTTTAAATGTATGAGTTAGTACAAAGATGAAGATGAAGGTGACAGTGGGAAAACGACAGAAAGGAAATACCAGAGGTTTTGTAGGTAAGTGCAGAGAGATGCAAGTTGTTTTTTGAAGGTATATTTGGACTGTTTGGATGGAGTTGAGAAGATCAGTTTACCTTTGAGGTACATTGAAGTTATTATTAGACTAAACAAAAACTATTATCATTATTATAGCCGCAGTAGAAGTATACATTTATTAATGTGTATAATCTAGTGTAAAATATATGAAATAACACACATTTATGAATGTATATTGATGTATTATATTAAGCCACTTGTACTGCTCTGATCCAAACCAGCTGCTACTTGTAATATTATTTATGAGCCATTTTAATACTTTACCACAGGTGTTAGGGGAGCATGACTATGTAAATGTGGTGCTTTTTTGTAGTTGTCAGATAATGTGCTGTATAGAATTCCACGGCACACTTTGAATACAGTGTGTTAGGACACTAAAAGCTCAGCTTATGCATCTGCCACTCTCAATGTACTGGGTTACATGCTGAGATAATACTACCCTCTATTGGTCTGTGTGTGAAACTGCTTAAAGCTACTTCACGGCTGTGTGCGTGAACAATGATTTCACACAGGACAACGTGACAGTAACAGGGCAACCAGACACTCTGAGCTTTATGTTGTGAATGTTTGAATATAATTAATAATGTATGTTTACTCACATTTGCTTACTCGGCATTGTGAGAAAATTATTTATTTAAAAATGACAGTATTTTAATTTACCATTTAACACCTTATATGCTGCAAAGATGCAGTATATAATCTAAATATATAAGCAGCAACTCTAAATCTCAGTCGTTTCATACTTCTAAATATCTTCCTTTGATAACTGTGCATCTGTTGACTCTGGTTAGAGAGGCCACAATATTCTGTCCTGGTGCTGATGGAGAGATGAGGGGAGAGAGAATTAGAGAGAAGAGGTCAGAAGAGATCAGCTAACTCTGTCATTCTAGCCATCACTACAGTCTTTATGGTCACTATGGCTACATTCATTTACATCTGATCAAGTAAATTGGTTTTTGTAGATGGAGGGTTAAGGTTCACAGCCTCTGAAACTATTTTAAAACCGTTTGAAAGGGTTATTCCTCAGAAATAAATACTGGGTACTGGGAAAAGTGTTGCTTATCCTCTGTACTGTATTAAACGAGATCAAAGGCTACAGCAGTTTTTATTGAGCACCAGCATTAGCTATTGTCTACAGTGCTATAACAGGCCTTGTGTTCTGTTTGGGGTTTGAGAGACAGCAAGGCCCTTTTTAATGCCTCAAAAATACTCAAACATCAAGTAAAAACATCAATAATATCTGTTTGCTGGGCTCTTAATATGTCAGAGGAACATAAGAAACAGATTTAAAGTAAACATTATGGTCTTCGAGACCAATCTTTTTACAGTGCAATACAATTTCATGGTAATTTGTAACAATCACATTTTAGGAATATGATGGCCAATTCATATTAATTTGTACAATCTCATTCATATATTTTCATATGATCCACTTTTGGATCATTGGATCAAATTACTGGGGAATTTAGGGTTAGGGTAAGTGATGGACCTTCATGCTTGCTTTTCTGTCAAAAACGTGTTTTGTCAATTTATACAAAATCACCACCTCATAAAATAGTTACATTTTCCCATGAGATCAGGTTGTTTCAACAGCACACAAGGGGTTAACTGTATAAATGTATCCTTATTCACATGTTCTCCATTTTTTCATGTTGGCAGGACATCTGAGTTCACAGACAACCGTGGGTTTCAATTTTTAATGTGGCAGGCAGATGTGAGTAAAACAGACACAGCGGAGTTAATGGGACACAAGTGAAGTGCTGTGAAATGAAGTACTGAATTTCCCCGCCACAGCTCAATCACAATGGCTGCCTTTTTAGAGTTTCAGACAGTAAAATAACAATAATCTCCCCCAATTGCACTAATTCTTATAAGGACAATGCCATTGATTTTAATGAAAGACACAGTCCCCTCTTCGTTCGGCTTGAGATGGAACAATATTGAACCGGCCAACCGCAAATGCACATTACACTTGATTCTGCATTACAGCATCGATTGCTATGATGGCCACAGAGCTATCAAAGCAAGTGTAACTGGGCTAGAAGCTGTGATTACTCCCCCTCCCTCCCTTCCTGAAGACAGAATTTTTGGTGGCTGCTTTTAACTCATCCACAAAAAAAAGTCAACCTGCAGAAAGTCTGTCAGTTAGCCTGATAAATCCTGGCCTACAATGGGCTTGTCCAATACACTGCCAGAGGTGTACAAGAAGCAGTGCAAAATCTTCCAATCTGGTCTCTGGTTTCACACACTAGTTTTTATCCTGCTGTCTTAGTTTGTCTTCCTTTCCTTTCTGCTTCTTTCATCTCATCTTTTATGTGACCTTGATGGGTCTTGGCAGGTATTGTGTAATTTCCTGCTCAGATTTAGTCAAAGAACCCAGTGTGGTGTACAGTGTAAAAAGAAGAAATTCAGGTGTTACTGTAAGGAACTGTTTGTACCTGAACTGACTCATGCAAGTTGCTTGTGTGACCTGAAGTTGGAGAGTTGGTTTGGTTATATTAAATCGTTTTTCTCAAAAACAGCTAATTTTATATTACTACATAAACCACAGGATCACACTTGCTAGAATAAATCCCGATGATCCATCGAAAAAATGTCACAGAAGACTGTGTGTATAAACTGTGTGTATAAACTCATGTCACATGGTTGTGTTGTCCAGAGACCAACACAGGAAATACAAAAGGCTCTAATTATGGATGAAGCAGCGTGTGTTTGGATGTTAACTGCCATCCGTTATAGAGACTACCTGAAGGAAACCACAAGTAAACTGAGCCACACTGTGACAATTTGATATCTGTGGGACCTTGCGTGAAGAAAGAAAATTATACAGTTATAAGAGAGATTCAGTGTGTTAACATAATTTAGATTATTCCCTAACCTGTCCAATAAACAAGCATGAGAATACCTGTATTTGTTTAAGCTGTAAAATACAGTGTTCCATGTACTGAACTGAAAACCAGCAGGTCATATTGTTTTTATACAGGCTATTTCATATAAGCTATGAAGTCCAGAAAATTGAGGTTGTGGCATTTTTTCCAGTCTCAATATTAATTAAGGTTTAGATTTTGGATGAGGAAACTGATGCTAAACCATTAAACATTATGTTATCTCGCATTCCCCCATCGATACATGATATATATTTAGATATACATAAACACACCATTGCCAGGGGAAAGATAAGCATCCCACAGCCTTATGCAATCTCTGCCTGTAACTGTTACATTTAAATTTCCACAAACCCAGAGACTCCTTAGTACCGCCCTAGCTATAAAAAGTGTAAATAAACAGCTCTCACCTTTAAGTGGGAGACAGTTCAGAGTGTCTATCTATAAAGTTCTGCACCTATGCACAGCTGTTTCAGTTGAAAAGAGGGGGATTTTTTTAGATAATGCATGGCATCCCAGCTGAGCAACCCCACTAAGCTTTGTTTGCTGGTCAGACTTGACCATGTCTTGTGAATTAACACAGATTAATTTTGTACCATCTCACACGTATCATAGTGCCGTTTGTGTATCATAAACTGACTTGACAAATTTATCGAGTGGCCTACCATTTATGAAGCCAACAGAAGGAACAGACAGAGAGCAAGTGAGAGAGGCAGAGAAAGAGAGAGAGCAAGACAGAGACATACTTGGAGCTGCGGATGAGCCGTCAGTGCTGTTTGAGCACCATGGTAACCGCGAGCAAAGTGCGACGTCTGTGTATACATGGATTGAACAACCAGGCTAAACAAAAGGATTCAAACACTTCAAAGGCTTTGTGGCTTCACTGTCCTCTCCTCACCTGTCAGACTGAGCAGGAATAAAAGATTACACAGCCATGTATGAGAACCCATTACATTAAACCCCCATTAGATGAATATTTAATTGAATTTAGTTTAGTTTCTAGAGTTCTGCTGCTTCTAGCATCATAAGTGATTTTAAAAAAGTTGCACATCAATGTTCCACATGGGAGTTTTCCTTATGGGTAATTTAGTTGACAATGGGTTCTCAGACACATAAAATAAGGTAAAATATTATTACAAAATACATTTCTTTTTTTTAAATAACACACCCAAATGTATTGATTGCATAATCTAACCTAAGGTAAACTATGAAATACATTTATATTTGATGTAATTTTCATACTTAAATAAAGAGCAGAATGAGCAACTTGACCAAATTAGACAGCTGACTAGGGTTGTATGTGATATAAACCTTTTTGAATAAAAGATATGGATTTTCCCATATGTAGTAGTGTAATTAAGAAAAAAAATATTTTTGCACTAGGAAAATAAGCATTGCTTTATATTGATAAATTAAAAAATATCCCATCGACCTGCAATTATAGAATGACCTATGTGCATGTACTTGGCTGTCCACTGTCTTTGAAAAAAGTTGGTGTCATTGCTTTCTCATTTTGTCTTTGTGGGTCTGAATATAATAGTTTCTCAGTTTCTGCTACTTTCATTTTGACCTTGCTGCTATTACTAGTATATTATTCATCTGGCACCGTTTTTGTATGCCTACGTTTTGCAAGAAAGATGCTGTTTTTAAAATATTCATTTTATGCAAACTACGCTTGCAACAATAGAATGGCCATAAAGTAGTGGGATGAATCCCAAACTGATTACAACAGAAAAGAGAAGCCATAAATCCTCTGTTATATTAAAGAACAATTTTGTCTCCATTGTGGAACCTATAAAAATTGCTAATGTCCTATCCCACCCAAGCTCTGGTAAATTATAAAGGTACTTAAAGGTTGACATGTTTATGTATATTCCCATACCTCCTCTGCAATGAGTCAATTAGCTCTTATTCCTGGTCAACAGCTCACAAGACACAGACCACAGCAATTCCAGTAATAGCCAGAGGATGGGCGCCCAGTGATTTACACCATGCGGTAAAATTGTATTTTTCTTCCAACTTCTGCTCATTATATCTTTTTGATATTAAAATGAGTAATGTGTTTCCAATTTTTAATGCAGGGGAGTAAACTCTCTCTTTCTTTTAAGTTTTTCATCTTTAGTTAAAAAAGTGAGTCACACATTTTTAATGTGGTGCATTAGTGAACTGTTGAGTTGTTGCCTGTATAAACATTTAAGACTTCCTTATTGTCAATAAGGTTGTATATATCAGTGTATACTGTATGAAGTTCCAGAGTGAAGATCACACATTGGTCAAAGCAGACCAATGTTGTGAATGTTTAACATGCTTTTTTTTTACTTGCAATGACATCATACTTTTATAATAATGTATGGACCAAATTCATGCCTTTCTTTTTCCAAGCAGATGTTTTGTTACAAGTCTTACTGTTTTGTTTCTTCTAGCTCACTTTTTAAAGAATGCAAATACAAAAACAAAGTGCTTGTCGCTGAGCTTACTTGCTTTAAATTGCTGTTCAGTCTCAAATGCTCCTCTGTTCTCCATTAGGGCAAGTCTGAATAGGTCCTATTAATTACTTCAGACACTGTTGTTGTGAACCCTTTGCATGACACATAAATAGGAAAACAAGCATTGTATGGACCGTGCCTAGAAATATCAGCAAAAAAGAAGAGGTATCTGGGAATTAATCACACTCTTAATTTGTAAGGGGTGAGGAGAAACAGACAGGCTTCTTATTATGTGTCCCGCAATTTACTGTACTTGCATATCACCAGAGAGGCAGAATATGACAGTTCATCAAACTGTAGGATTTTGGAAAGGAAATGAATTAAAAGAAAAAAAGCTCTACCTTCTCCAGTTTACTTGTGAAAAGCTACATTATGGACACATTTCCTCCCATGATGCCAGGGCTTTTCACAGGGAATAATGGCCACTCTGTGTGTGACGTGCACCATAAATCAAACAGGCTCGTGTTGTGTTTACCCTTTAGAGATGGGTTGAGGCTTGCGGAAACAGTATCTGCACCGTCCAGCTGTTTCCCTTTTTCCCGCTCCTGCCGCTAATCACAGCATTCAAACCGCTCAACCATTGTCTACTTCTGAGTTTTGCCAAACTTCAGCTCTGCAGTCACTTCGACTTTAGGTTGCTTTCCACCCCCTCTGTCTTTGCGTCTCACTATTTAAAGTCACCAATAGGTTCCATGTAGAGGTTATAGTTTGGCACTTGTATATAAAATGTATGTATATAAATGCATACATGTATGTATACATACGTATAAATGTATATGTTTTCCTCTCACCTGAAAGCATCAAGTGAAGCAAGACAACCCCCTTGAAAAATAAGTGCATGAAGCCCCAATTGGTGCTACTCAAAAGTTCTAGTGATCTAGGAAATGTAGTTATTAAAATATGAGAGAAATGAAGTTTTATCTTTCTCTTTTTAGCTTCCGTTTCCTGTCCTGGGTGTCTTGCGGGATAATTATGTGCCCTTGATCGCCTTGATGATCAGACACCATCCAGTGAGCTTTAGGTACAAAAAAACACCTCTTTGAGCTGTAGACTCATATCTTTTTCACAGTTCCGGATCCAAAGGCCTGGGCTAATTGGTAGATCCACCAGGGAGCCCTTGACTTGAGCACTCCCAGTGAGGAGCCCATTTGCAAGCATCAAGTTCATCCTCTAGGCTGCTACTTGTACCCTTTTGCTACTTGTACCAAAATGGTGCTGAATAAGAACTCAGTCAGGGCAAATAGGTTTAGGATTAAAATATTTTGTAAAGAATAAATGGTACATACAAATTCATTATTGAATATTCCTCAAAACAGATGGGTTTGACACAGTGAGTGTGGGTAATTGACAGGCACAGAATGACTCCTGTTTGAAGTGGTCTTGCTTGCCTGTTTGTCATGTAGCTTGCGATCGATGGTCAGGCGGACCTCAGGGGAGAGCTGGGCTGCAGGGCAGAGTTGCAACAGAGCCCCTTTTGTTATGTTTCCTGGATCTGGAACCACAAGCCAGGGTCCTGGAGGGTACCAAAGGGAAAAGAGATCTTGACAGAGAAATGGATTAAATTTTCTGTTCTTCTCTTCAACGGACAACCAACTTTGAAATGAACACCCATCCCTCCACTCTAATGCCCAGCTCAAGAGCAATTTCTCAAAGTTGACATGCTTGGTACATTTGTTCTTTCTGTCTCACTCATGAGTCCCCATCACATAGATTTCCATGACAGCTCTTATTGTGATGGTAGAAAGAGTCCATTATTAAATACTCACATGAAGTGATGAAATCATTGCACTCAAGTACACATGGGACAAAGATAAGGATTCTAATTTCTCTTCATTGCACCATTCTAAAAGTTCACTTTCACCTGCAAGGTGCTTTGTGTGCCCCTTTATAAAATAAATGCGTTTGTCTTTTAAAATGCTAAGGGAGGTTTGTCCTCTCTGATCTTGAGTTTATTGCATTCTGAAGCTTTAATATTCTGAAATTGTTTGAAACTTTTCTCAGATTTGTACATACAATGCAGTTTAACTATTGTTAACTAGTGTAGCAGGGTGCAAATAATACAGTAACTTGCAGGTGGGTTGGCTTTTTGCATGGCTGAGTAATAGAAAAGTTTGTCCTTACGGACTTTTTAATTATAACAATAACATTTTTGTAAAACCTTGTGATGTGTAAATCTGCAATAAATAATGACAATATTTTTCACACTTCAATGTATTGCAACAAATACTTACAAAAAAGCATGCTGTTGCTATGGTTACTTTCTAAGGCCAAGAAAACTTTGTAAAAGTCTATTTACAGCCAAGTGAAAAACACATCCTGACTTATTTGTAATTTAACTTTTGTAAGCACAGAAAAATGTAAAATCTATGTAAAATATGTAAAGCAAAACCCAATGATTTGTTTAGACTTTCAATGGTTGAGTTCGAACCTTATTGGGTGGTGACCTTTTAATGTGTACTAAAGTCCAACACATTTCAAAATCACATGTACAATTATCTACTCATTTCTCAGCATGTTTTGGTTTTGAATACATTTTGGTTTATCCTCTGGGTCATTCTCATGAGGGCATAAGAGAAGTTTTAGACTAACTTTTAGACTTAGTTTGTTTCTGTAGCTCAACTGGTAGAGCATTGCGTTAGCAGCGCAAAGGTTGTGGGTTTGATCCCAGGGAACACAAGTACTGCTAATATGTATACCTTGAATTCATAGTAAGTCGCTTTGGATAAAAGTCGCTTTGGTTAAATGTTTAGACTATTTCAGTTCTAGTGCTCTTGGTTTTAAATGACATTTTATGAGCCATCAAGGAACTTCATAAACAGTTTTGGACAAATGCAGAGAGCAAAAGTAACCCCACTGTGACATCTTGTGTGGCAGCAGGAAAAAACAACAATTACACAAACACTGTTATCGTGCAGGTGTGTTAGGTGAGGAATGTCCCCCTGTTGCACTCTTCAAGAATTGACCTCTTTCTGCTGGAGATGATGAGACCCCTCCACCCAGCAATAACAGTCTCTCCTTCACTGTGCTTCAGATGAGAGATAACGTTCATCTGTGATAACGATGCCTTGGGAGAAAGTTAATCATGAGAAATGATAATAAAGATTTAAATGAGTTGCTGTAGTGGGATCACACAGGAACGCCCTGTGAATAAAAAAGTTTCTAATTACTATTAGTGCCAATGCAAGTTAGTTTCATGTGAGATTCACTTGGGGTCCAAGACATTCAACTCTTTTAGAAAACATACAATATGTTACTATTTGAATACCACTTTTCCATGCTCTCAGTTAATCAATACATACAGTCATAGACGAAAGTATTGGCACTTATGGAATTTTTCCAGAAAATACATCATTTCTCCCAGAAATTGTTGCACTTACAAATGTTTTTGGTATACACGTTTATTTCTTCTATGTGTATTGGAAAAACACCGAAAAGCAAAAATTGACAATTTTACACAAAACTAAAAAAAATGGGGCGGACAAAATTGTTGGCACCCTCAACTTAATATTTGGTTGCACACCTTTGGAAAAAATACTTAACTTAAACCAATCGCTTCCTATAACCATCAACAAGCTTCTTACACCTCTCAACTGGAATTTTGCACCACTCTTCTTTTGCAAACTGCTCCAGGTCTCTTAGATTTGAAGGGTGCCTTCTTGCAACAGCAATTTTATGATCTCT
This sequence comes from Ambastaia sidthimunki, assembly GCA_036877625.1. Taxonomy (NCBI): domain Eukaryota; kingdom Metazoa; phylum Chordata; class Actinopteri; order Cypriniformes; family Botiidae; genus Ambastaia; species Ambastaia sidthimunki. Next base: position 48,941 of record JAZGTK010000723.1, read on the forward strand.
CCATAGGTGTTCAATGGAATTTAGATCTGGACTCATTGCTGACCACTTTAGAACTCTCTACCACTTTGTCTCCAAAAAGCACCAAGAAATGGTTTAGGTATGTTTCGGGTCATTGTCCTGCTGGAACACCCATGACCTCTGACGCAGACCCAGTTTTCTGACACTAGGCCCTACATTGCGGCCCAAAATCTTTTGATAGTCTCCAGATTTCATGATTCCTCATTTTCCCCTCGCCGTGGTGTGTACACATAATTACTAAATTTATTCTCAGTAAAGTTGACTGATAATCCTCATAGATCATGCTGGGATAATATAGATTAAGTGTTTCAAAGAGCATCTTTTGGGCTACAGACACCCTATAACTGTGATGTTATCATTATTTGAATGGCCTAAACTGACTGCCATGTGCTTTTCAATGATGTTGTTCACAAAAGTCTTCGTGCTTCAGGGACCATTATGCAAATTGTGTTGTGCCTTACCAATTAGAGCAGTTTATGATGAGAACAGTAGACTCCAGATGGCTGGAGAAGGCTTTACACCAGCACTGTAGTGTGACCTTTATCTATCAAGGTAATTGCAACACATGGCCTTTTCTAATCATGACATGGCTAGGTGGTTTGTTCAAATGGCGGCAATCCAAGAAAAGGACAGAGCAGAAAGAAGAAAGAAAATGCAGTATGCATTAAGTTAGTCGCCATTGTGATGATGTGATTGTGAGGAAAAAGGTATTATCCTTAGGAAGTTGTTGTTTGTCACAAAGTCACAAATATGACCAAAAGCTGTTGAAAACGGGAATACAGTAGACATAAGTATAGCCAAACCTTTGACTGTAGTAAAAGTTTTGCTGCTTAAACTGGGCAAAAACTGCCCACTTAATATAGAAAGGAAAAGCTTTCTGACATGGAAACCAACCAATCACTGTTCTTTATTTTGTATGTGACATAGGAGCAGAGTACCAAGGATATTTTATACCACAATATTAAATTAATTTTAGTAAATAAATTAATGGTGCAGCAAACATAGCACATTAAAAAAAAAACATTTTATTATTCAATGTATTTAAATCTTTTCATTTTAGAGATTAAAAAACAGATCTTTGTGTGCAGTCTTGTGTGAAACATGCATCTTACAGTTAGTAAACGGACTGTAGGAGGTCCATGTGGGCGTGTCATCTGAGGCTGAGACTTCCTTTGACATACCTCACAAAAGCACTAGTGTCCCTGAGGTTGCTGAAGAATAAATAAGTTGATGCTACAGTACGTCTAAATGCTTTAAGCAGAGGAAGAGAAACAATTGCCAGACAGAGACCAAATAAAAAGCTCATTTTCCCCTCGCCGTGGTGTGTACACATAACGTCAATACAGACATGAAAATAATGGGGCCAATGCTTTGAATTGCATTTGAAATGTCTCCAATATTGCTTTGGGGTATAACAATCACAGAGAGAAGAAAAAAGATTATTTGACAGGGTGGAAAGTAAAAGAGGAAACAAGCAAGGAGAGAAAAAAGGGGCAGGATTGAGTTGGCAAGAAAATAAGGCAGCAAACTAACACAAGATATATCATTTGACACCTTCCGCAGACACCTGCCATGCACATTTAAATAATTTACCAAATGTCATCACAGAAGTTTTAAAATGCCGAGTGCTGCTGTAATAGGAACTCCCCACCTTTGATGACAGGTGCCTCTGTGAGCACAACACATGTATCTTTCTGTGTATATCCAACCAGGCATCTGTAATGAATAATATATTGACACATCACAAGCTTTGAGAGTGATAAAGGAGTGAAGTAATATCTCTATAGTGTGATTAGATGGGGGTGTGGCTTCAGTGATTAACATCATGGCAAAAAAAAACACCTTGGAGAGATACTGATAAACAATGAATAATTAAAATTGTGGTTATAGGATTTAGCTAATTACAAATTTTATACAAGTGATTACAAGTTTTTTATATCATTATCACCACTCTATGAAAATTTCATAAACATGATTTAATTTAAACACCTTGTGTTCAGATGTTATCAGTAACATACTAGGTGCAAATGTATGCTATAGAGTGAACTCATCAGTTGTAGTCATCAGTGGATAGTGAGATGGAAAACCCGGAGTGGAGTCAGAGTGGAATGATTACAAGATTCTTTAAAGCAGAGAAATTGTGGCTTCACTCTGCTAGCACACTCTTGCAATTCATGACTTTGCAAATTGATCCAAATCTAAATCTGGATCTACATTTTTTACTTGTAAACTACATTTATTAATAAAACTACATTTCAGTAAAAAAAAAAATATTTTTTACATTCACTAAAATGAACTGGCAGATTATGTGAAAAGAAGAAAACATTGACCTACTGTTTTCATATTGGTCTAAACAGCAGCAGACAGAATTATTCGAGCATCACAAAATGCAGGTGTAACTTTATTTAGCACAAATACAATTAATACACCTTTCAAGTAAAACAAAGCAGAGACTTAGTAAGATGTTATTTTAATATTTACATATTTTAATTATTTAAACCTGTCTGCAGCATGTGACACTGTAAACAAGAAAATATTGATCTGTTGGCTTCTGTTATTTCTGGGTCAGTGTTTTCCTTTCTTACAACAACCTTGATAACAAGTTACCTGACAGCACAACTGCCCTATACTGCCACTTTATCCCCAATTACATAATAAAAAATTAAGGCTCTGTGTTGACCAGTAATCTACTCAGTTCCTCATGTAGACCCTAGTCATTTCAACACTAGACTACACCACCTAGCTTCACCCTAAGAACATCCATTAGACTGCTACAGTATTTTATTTGCTATTTGGCGCTACAGATTTAATCATGTTGCATTTCTGCAATAATCATATGGCATTACCCAAAGTTTCTGGGTAACAGAAATTGCACTCAGAGACAATATGATGGACAAATTCTTATGTGTTTAAATGGTTTATGAATATGATGTTTGTATGCATGTTTTGTACCTCGTATCTGTGTATCTGTTGTTCAGGTAGTAGAGCATTGTGTTCACGATGCAAAGGTCATGGGTTTTATTTTCCAGGGAACACACATACTAATGAAATGTATGCCAAAATGTCTGTAAAATATGTCTGTTAAAAGTGCCTGTGAAATGCATAAATGTAATAAATGTAAATGCAGATATCAAATTGATTAGATATTTAATTAATTCAGTTGTTTTTCCACTGAAGCTGCATAATCATTATGGAGTTTAGAAGGAAATCACTAGCTGTCAATGGCTGAGCCACTATCACTAACCTCTGCATGCGCACATTTCTTTCTGCCCCGATGCTCTAGTGGAGGCACCAGGGAAAAGGAGAGACGCAACTTAGCATGCTATAACCGGGATTACTCAGTTCATTTGTAAACAGGCTTTCATAATAGCGCTAATTAAGCATCCCAGTCAATGTACGGCGTATGTCATTCAAAACAAACAGAATTAGCCGTCCATGAAACTAAATGCAGTGGCCTCGTTAAATTTACGGAGCTGGGAGTAGAAGGGGAGGGAAGGTGAGCTCTCAATGGACCACACCACTGATTAACTTCAGAAGGGGTGTTCGGTTTTTCCAGGCCCAGTCAATAAGAAGCGACTGTTTTCAAAGTCAGCGAAGCAGCAGTCTGCAGGCAGTTATTGTTAGTTGAGCGTGTGCACATCTCTTCCTTGTGATTTGCTCTATGCACTATTTGCGATAAGTGCCGCATGTTAAATTTAGCAAGAAACGTTCCTCATTCTACCCTCCAATTTGTTTTGTCCAACCTGTTTGGAAATGAGTGAGAAAAGAAGGAAGGCAGTAAAATGAAATTCTAAGAGTAAACATTTCTCATTTACTCTCTCTAGCCGTCCCCTTTTCAGTACATAGAAAGTGTGTTTACTGCAAACAAGGCACAACCCTACAAGTGTGATAAAAGGAAGTTATGTTTTAGCAAATGTTTCTTTTTTTTCTAAATTTAGTGAATTTAAGGTGTATATTTTATCAGTTCCCTAGGAATCAAACCCATGACTTTGGTGTTACTAACCCACGCTGTTCTTTCTGCTGAATGTAAAAATGGCTCAAGAATAGCAAACGCTTATCTAAAGTTACCTAGTGAACTTAAGGCATATACTTATCAGTTGGTGTGTTTCTTGGGAATCGAACCCATGACCTTGTTGTTACTAACCCATGTACTACCTGTTAAACCACAGTTTATATCTGTTATTGGTTGTAGTCATGTTTTACTCAGCCTGTGGATAGTGTGTGAAGTCTGATAAAACGTCCTTGTTCAAAATGTGATGATATTCTTACATGCTTATCGTCAGTACAAGTCTCAAGTGTAGCACAGTAGTGTACACTGGAGTATCAGAGAGGTTAAGTGTACTTCTGCAACTGGACAACACTTAACTCTCCAGCACCAGTTGTAGTAATTAATCCTGCATAGTGAGCACCAGCAGAGCTAACAAGGTCAAAAAGATGGTGAGGAAACCTCCCCTACCTTTAAAATCACACACATATGACAAACACTACTGGTGACATTTTTGACAATTCTAACATAATTCTTCATTTATCAGTGTGTGACTTTGTTGATGCAACCGAGTGAAATGCATTAAACTGAAACAAATCAAAGCAGGTTAAAAATGTCAGTCATTCTGAGATAAAAAGAGTGACGTTGTCATTATGGAGATGTGCCTGGAACTTTTCACCTTTGAGAAATCAATCAATGACTGAAGTAATTGACATTACTTATTAAAGTTTGATTCTTTGATTCTCTGACACAAGCTTTTGAATGTTAAGTAAAAGAAAAAGTCTCTTCAGCCACAACGAAATTAACTTCTAAAGTCTCTCACCTTATCAGTTCTTGACCATAAAATGGTTCAGTGTGATGTCTGGTTCCTAACCAGACAGTTAATAATTTTTGGTTTCCGTTTTAGAAACTGTACTAAGAACATTATTTAAAAGCCTTTGTACCAAAGAAATGTGTGAGAATGTAAGTCGTCATGTTCCCCTTTTTTCTACAGATTTTCTGCAGGTGGAGAATGTTGTTAGCAATGCCAAGGTCATGAGTTTAATTCCCATGGATATACTCATAAATAAATGTAAAGCTTGTATGTGCTTGTGTAAATGCATCTGCCAAATGTTTAACTGTTATTTTGTGTCAGTTACACCAGACGTCAACACTGTTTCATTCTGTGATATCATACTGCTGTTGGGTAGAGCTGCACTATGAGGGTGGCTACTGTAGTGTGTTCTGTCCCCCTCAGGAGTTGTGATATAGGAGTTGAGATTCTCTCTTAAGGCACATATGCAGCACGTTTTATCTCAACTCTCTTTTTATCAGGAACTGGTTCCGCTATCTGTGATAGAGGCACATCTTTAACAGTCTGCCTCTGATTAGCCTCGGGTTGCCATGGAAACAGCCAAGCGTTGAAATGGGAGAACAATGGCACAGAATGCCAATAAGGAGAGTCGTTAAAAGGGATACATGCCTCTTTCTTTTACAGCACGCCAATCTACATCACAGACAGCAGAATCCTGCGTCTGTCCTGCTGATTAGAAGACAGACTTTGATATGTAGGCCGGGAATACAGATCATCTTTACAGCCTGTTTATTCAGGTTTGATTGTTTTTGAGTTATATAATTGTAACAGCAATGTCATTCTGCTTGAATGTATTTAATGAAAGATCCCTAAAGGCTTTTCAGATCTTCATGGCAAAGGAAACTGCCTCATTTCTGTGGAAAAAAAGACATTTGAAAAAAGTTCTCTCTCACGAAATGAAAAGGATACATGTTTCACCATGATGCAAGTCGCCTGCCATATAATGATTTGTTTCATGGACTCTGACTTTGAGAGATTAAAGTCACATTGACAAAAAGTGACTTTTAATGTAGAAGGATATCTGTCAGTTATGGCTCTGATCTGTCTTACAGCCCTCCATTACAAAGAGAGGGAAAAAGCGATATCCTTCCAAAAGTGTAACTTCACAA